>SEYY01017772.1:2500-12500 GCA_009176605.1 Armadillidium nasatum
GAGAAACGTCGACAGTATTTGCAAAGAAGATTTGGCAAATCGAAAAAGGAAAATGGCAACCGCATCAAATACTATAAATACCCTAACAAAAAGAACGTTTGGAACAGGTTGTCAACAACCGTTCCACCTACAAATACCTCTGCTGAAGATAAGGTAAAGTTTTCTTGTTTAAAATCTTTTTTGTGGGGCGGTTGGGGGGGGGGTTAGTGAGTTAATATATATTTTATATGTGTTGATATTTGCATTAGTTGTGAAATATTGCGTGCCCTGTTGAAAGTTTTTGTTGTTGTTAAACGTTTTTATAAATTGAGATTTAGATTTTAATAACTCTCTCAACAGGTTAATATCCTAACGATTGCTCCAAACTCTTCTACGACTCTTAACCCACCAGTTTATCCCAAAGTCGTTATGAATAGAACAAGACTCTTCCCTGGCAAACGAACTCGATTTCACCCCACCAGAGGGCGCAAACGTATTCCAAGTGGTGACGTCATGGCAGTAATTGATGATATTGTTAAAGATTACCAAAAAGAACATCGAAGGAAAATAAAAAAGAGAAGAAGAGAAGAAAGAAAAAGAAGAAGGGAACAAATGAAGAAAATAAGTAAATTTAACTATTTTTCTTACCTAAATCTTTACATAAAATGTTGGTTGTCATATTTTTTTAAATTTATATAAACTTCAATGCATCGTAATTTACTACTATATTTGTATTTTATTTAAAATATAGTTGAAATCCAAAAGGATAGTAATAAGTAACTTATATATAGTGTTTTCGAACTGAAATTTTAATAATATTTTTTTTAATGTACAAGAAAAAATTATATAGAATCTCCTCTAATAATTATATTTTGATTTTTATTTATGTAGAGCCTCCAAGAGACTGCAGAGTTTCAGAATGGGGCGAATGGTCTCCATGCAGTAAGACCTGCGGAATTGGAGAACAAACCAGGACCCGTGAAATTCTTAAGCATGCCAGAAGGGGAGGAAAGCCATGCCCAGTTCTTGAGGAAACCACCTGGTGTGGATCTGCAAGAGCTTGTCATAGAGATTACTTTAGATGGCAATAGAGATTACTTTAGAGATTACTGTAGATGGCATTGAAATATGAAGAGGTGAAGCAGGTGTTATTATGTTTTATTGTTTACTTAGGTGACATTAAAAATATGAAGGAGATAACCAGGTGTTATAATGTTTTTTTTCCTATTGACGGAGGTTAAATTGTTCATTTCTATTATAAACACGATAGATATATGCTCAGAATAAACTTCGCTGAAAGCTTTAAAGTTTAAAATAATCATAAAACCAATCCATGATTAAAGCAGTATCTAAAAGGTATTTAGCAAGTTATAACTTTTTTCATGTATCTTATGTTTTGGACAAGTAGAAAACTTGTAGAGAAATTTCTCTAAAATTATATCGTAAATTAACATGTAACTAAAAATTTTTTTGTATATTTCTATATTTAAGTTTGTGGTTTTGGATTTGAATAAAACACAAAAGGAATATTTTTTTGACGTTCTATTTTTGTACAAGATTATTACTATATATATTTTTTTTCTTATATAATATATATATATATATATATATATATATATATATATATATATATATATATATATTTTTTTCTTCTTTTTTTTCTGCACAAAGAAATGGTTTAGAAAAAAAAAAGTTCCAACGTTTCAGATAACAATGTACATAAGAATAACAATAACAGATAACAGATAACAATGTACATATATATATATATATATATACTTTTAATTATTTGCTATAAATAATACAATATTCTATATTTAAATATAACAGAGTTACAGCTGAAATGTATATATACAACTAAATAATAAAAAAAACAATTTAGTTGTATATTTGAAAGTTTGTTTTTAAAAAGTTTGACTTGATGTCCATTCAGAGAAATATCAAAATGGCGCTGGATCGCTTTAAAGAATATTTAGTATTTCTTTATTGCCTTCATTTGCCTCATTATAAATATAAATGTAAAAGATCGAATTAAATCAATATAAAAATGTTACCATAAATACAATATTAAAATGCTTGTGCACGTTACTTTATGATGTACCTTGTTTTTAGGACGGCAAATAACATATATGTTTAGAAGTTTAGATGTTACTATAATATAAAAAAAATGTGTATAGCATTAAGAGCGCTAGAAGTTAATATTTGCTAACTTTAGCTTTAAGAAAAAGCTAAATTATGCTAAATTTAGCTTTAAAAAAGCTAAATTACAAGTCGTGATTTTTAATAATCTTCCAACCATAAAAATTTAGTCTTCCGTATCAGGTATAAAGAAAATAATTGCTTCCATTCTGTAGTTAAAAGATTTATAGTGATTTCCCTTTAAAAAAGGGAAACTAATTGGAAATATTAAACCAATTTGTTCTTCCTTCCATTTTAAATGTAGAAAACAATCTTGCCTTCCAAAACTCTTTTTTTTATTATGAAAAGTTGGAAATATATACAAATATATATTTCAAAAGGGCTCAGCCCGTGAGCGGTGGTGATCTATAAAAAAAAAAATAATAATAAAAAAAAAATCAATTTATATATATATATTTCAGATTTATGATTCTCATTTAATTAGAACAGAAAAAAAATTTTTTTTTCAGTTGTCGATAACAACTTATTTCTCTTTTGATTCGACACTGTCAATTCCGCAGTGCTCCAATGTATAACTATTATCAAAGTACATAACTCTAAGGCTTATATGTACGCAATATCTTAACTGTGCTTCTTATAAAGGGCTTCCTAAAACGAAAGGTTTTGAGCTCCCTTCTGAGGAATTTGGCTAATTGTGATTCACCTGTGGATCGGGTGTTGATATTTCAATATCAAGTGTTTTGAATTCGTCTTTTTTATATAAAAGAGGTTATATATATATATATATATATATATATATATATATATATATATATATATATATATATATATATATATATATATATATATATATATATATATATATATATATATATATATATATATAGTATATATATATATATATATATATATATATAATATATATATATATATATATATATATATATATATATATATATATATATATATATATATATATATATATATATATATATATATATATATATATATATATATATATATATATATATATATATATATATATATATATATATATATATATATTATATATATATATATATTATATATATATATATATATATATATATATATATATATATATATATATATATATATATATATATATATATATATATATATATATATATATATATATATATATATATATATATATATATATATATATATATATATATATATATATATATAAATATAAAAATAATATATATATATATATATATTATATATATATATATATATATATATATATATATATATATATTATATATATATATATATATATATATATATATATATATATATATATATATATATATATATATATATATATATATATATATATATATATATATATATATATTATATATCCATCCGCATCCGCATCCGCATCCGCACTTTCGAAAATTCAACATCCGCATCCGCACTTCTTCATCCGCACTTCTCCAAAAATTCCACATCCGCATCCGCATCCGCAAATTAGAAAAAATGACATCCGATCCATCACTAAATATTTATATATATATATATATATATATATATATATATATATATATATATATATATATTATATATATATATATATATATATATATATATATATATATATATATTATATATATATATATTTTGTTTTTACATTTAAAATTAACTAAAATAAATATAATCTGTTTTATATAAAGTAAAAATTATTAATTTTACATATTTTAATAAACTGAATTGAGATGTGAATATGTACCTGACAAATTATTATTATTATTATTATTATTATTATTATTATTATTATTATTATTATTATTATTATTATTATTATTATTATTATCATTATTATTATTTTTATTATTATTATTATTATTATTATTATTATTATTATTATTATTATTATTATTATTATTATTATTATTATTATTATTATTATTATTATTATTATTATTATTATTATTATTATTATTATTATTATTATTTTATTATTATTATTATTATTATTATTATTATTATTATTATTATTATTATTATTATTATTATTATTATTATTATTATTATTATTATTATTATTATTATTATTATTATTATTATTATTATTATTATTATTATTATTATTATTTATTATTTATTATGCAATTTTTCCTCAACTTTCAAATGTTGATGTGCTTTGTACTTTTTAATGTTTACATTTCCTCAGTATTTCAGTCGAGGTATTTGTCAACACGTCATTGAAGATTGCACACGAAAGAAACATTTTTACCTCTCATTATCTTCTCTTTTAAAGGATCTTCATAATTCTTCGCTTTCCAATTTTCAATCTTCTTTCCATTTTTATCTTATCAGTAGGATATTAATTTCTTCCCTTTATCAATCTTCATGTTAAAATAAAGAGCTTCATTTTCCCATATCTCTTACTAATCTTCGCTTACTGGTCTTCGTATTGTTTGTGAAAGTTATATTTTTTATCATAGCTTTATGTGGTCTTCGTACTGCCTTGCTTTTTTCTCTTTCTTATTCTGCTTGGAAGAGTAGCATATTTTTATACCTTCCTCTAGTTTGTATACCGTTTATAAGATCGTACTGTTTATATTTCCTTCCGTTCCTCTGGTTTATACGCTGCTTGTAAGAGTAATGAATTTATCTTTGCCTTTCTCCGTTCATCATAACTTTTGTGAGAGTAGTATCTACATCTTGTCTTCTTACGGTTTGTGAGAGTAGCATTTTTCCTTCCTTTCCTCTGGTTTTTATATCGTTTATGAGAGTAGTATCTTTATTTACCTTCCTCTCGAATAGTATTTCCTTTACCTTTCTCTGATCTTGATAGTGTGTATAAGAGTAGCTCTATACATTGCCTTCTGTTCTTGAACCTCCTTGAAAGAGTATCAACTCTCCATTCATTTCATTCTTCTGGTCTTTATTCTGCCTATGAAAGTTTACTCTTACATCTTTTGCTACACCTACATATTCATGTTTCCCAAGCTCAGTTTCTTTTTTAAATTGACTCTTGCACTTTCTCAATTTACAATTGGATATTTCAGTTCATTTTTTTTTTAGATTTCCTTTTCACTCTCTTTTATTCTATTCTATTAGGAATCACTCGAGTATTCGATCCATTGCAGTCTCGGCATCTCGGCCTTATTTATCAATGACTAATAAGTATAATTGCCAAATTATTAGTTGCAATTATAGAGTATTGTACTTTATATATATATATATATATATATATATATATATATATATATATATATATATATATATATATATATATATATATATATATATATATATATATATATATATATATATATATATATATATATATATATATATATATATATATATATATATATATATATATATATATATATATATATATATATATATATATATATATATATATATATATATATATATATATATATATATATATATATATATATATATATATATATATATATATATATATATATATATATATATATATATATATATATATATATATATATATATAGAAGATATTGATACTTTAATTTTTAAGAGGTTTTATTTGTGGTATATATATATATATATATATATATATATATATATATATATATATATATATATATATATATATATATATATATATATATATATATATATATATATATATATATATATAAAGGTGATGATATTCTGTTGGCTGTATAAATGTTGTTCTGTTGGCTGTAAAATGTTGAATAATTCTCGTGTTTTATTAAATTACCTTTACTTAACATTTTAAAATTTAATTAATAATAAAATTTATATTTGATGTTGTTAGTTAAATTTTTATTACATATTTTGATCGTCAAGTAAACGGTTATAAAATTAATATTTAAAATGCAATAATTTCATTTATTTAAATAGAGATCTGAGAAAAGCGTATTAGACTGTGAAGTTGTTTGTTAATGTTTGTAACCTCTCTTGGAGGAAATTTGTAATCAATTCGAATAGAGGGAGAAGATCTGAAGTGAATTCTATTAATATTTATAATAAGAAAAGAGAAAATTAAATTTGTTTCTCTCACTTTTAAATAGATTAATAAGAGATTAGTAAATTCACGTCTATAGTTTTAGATTTTCTGAGGCCCTTTAGTAGATTCACGTCTGTAGTTTTAAGTTTTCTGAGACCCCTTAATAAATTCACGCCTGTAGTTTTAGGTTTTCTGAGCCCCTTTAGTAAATTCACGTCTGTAGTTTCAGGTTTTCTGAGCCCCTTTAGTAAATTCGCTTCTGTAGTTGCTTGCTCTCTGTAAGAGCTTTTTTAGTTTCTGAAAAGAATTCTTCTTAAATAGTGAGGAAAACTGAGAGCGAAATTTAGGGTTATTTTTTATGAGAGATGAATTAATATTTTGTTAAAAACAGTCTTAAAATATTTCATAATTACATCCCTCCCCCCCAAAAAAAAATTGTCTTAACGAAAAGGAGATAAAAATGTCAAAATATATTTTGTTACTTTCTTCTTTGAAAAAAAAAAAATGTTTTATCTGCGTTGAAAATTTTTGATGTAATATCTTTGCCACTTTATCCTGACACTTCTTTCGGACATTTTTTTTGTACTGTAGGGAAATTATTTAGAATGAAAAAAAACTTTTTATTTTAATAATTGTAAAAATGTTTTGTTATTTTTAATATGAATCTTGAATATGTTAGAACAAAATTGCTTCGGAACGTCGTACCTGTTTATCTAAATGAATCCCAATTTGATAATACAGTTTCACAGGTATTTGAAATTTAATGTCTGCTTTTAATGTTCCTCCCTAAAGAGTTTCTGTCTAGGATTCAAACATAAAAAAAAGCTCACATCTCACGGGCATTGCCTTATTCGAAGAGAGAAACTTTTCTTGATAGAATCCGCATGTGGAATCGAACCGTCTCCCTCAAGCACGTGAGTCAATCACCTTCACCTCACGAGTTGGATATATGGTATTGTAAAGTGCATTATGTTCCCTTTTTCGAAAGGTTTGAAGTAGAAAATATATAACCCTGAACCCTTTGCTGGCAGGGAGCATAACAAGGCAGGCAAACGCTAAAATTTACTTTCAAAATCTTAATTTATTTTTAGAAACGGTTCTTAAATGTTAGTCAAATGAAAGAGCTAAATTTTTGAAGAGTTTCTTATTGCCCTTTCATATTTATAATAAAGGATGTTATGGCACTGTGTTAAACCGTATTTTAGAGCCCATGATCTTAAACTTAAAGTATAAAAAAAACAACATATTCTATTTAATAAAGATATAACTATATTGAATTTTTCCAACTAAAGACACAAACTGAATAGAAATTTCGCACTTTTAATAAAATTTCATACTATATTAAAAAAACTATATTAGGTTATTTCATTTTCAAGTTACATTTTCCACATACTGTAATTGCATAAATGAGATGCAATATATTAATGTAAAGTAAATGTTTGGTAAATTGTGTCGTTTTTGACAAACACGCTGTCGTCTTTAAATTGACCAAATAGTCTGAATCCTTTGGCACTTAATACATGAGCAACTTCGTCAAATATAAAGCGTTCGCGGCATTCCACATAAATGACCTGAAAAGTTAAAGAATCGTGCGTTAAACTCTGAAATACTGTGAACCTTGATTTTTTTTTCTGATTGAATTACTTTTAGTTAATTTTAAATATATTAAAAATTAAAGAAACCCATGGCATGGTTCTATAAAAGTACATCAAGAAATGAAATGAACTTCTATCTTAAACATAAAACTTATGTAATCATTCTTATTAAATTTTTAATCGGAAAAGCAAAAATAAAGATTATATTTCGTTTTCTTTTAATATTAATCTAATTATTTAAAACGATTACCTCAACTCTGAATTTATGAAAAGGGAAATTTGAAATTATATCTTTTTCAGCGCCTTCCACATCTAAAGACAAAAGATCGATTTTTGACACCCCTAAAGACAATAACAGAGATTCTAGTGGAAAACACTGAACTGGCTTGAACCAAGAATTGCTGAGCAGCTGTAAAGAAATAAGGAAAAAAAATAATTATAAATGAGATTAAATGTTATGAGGCCCATGACTCATTAAATCAATGAATACTTTAAAGATAATCATATATAATATTATGTGTTCTGAAGCCCATGGCTTATTAAAGCAACGAAGGCCTAAGATAATCATATATGAGAGTAAGTGTTCTGAGGCCCATGGCTCATTAAAGCAATGAATGCTTTAAGATAATCATATATATGGTTAGGTATTCTGAAGCCCCATGGATTATTAAAATAATGAATGCTTTAATAAAGGGGAGGGTTCAATTTTTTAAAAATCTTTAGTTTTTATCCGATTCTCCTGAAAATTTCAGTATAGATAGCTTTTTCCCGACGAAAAAAGTCCATTTTTAATGTTTTTACGAGGGATTAACCGTTTGAAAGTTTTTTCGGAAATTTAATGTGTGTTAAATCTACGTTGAGGCCATGTAAAACAATTTTTGGTCTAAAACTTGGTGTATGTATTTCTTAATCTATTGGCTACAAAAGCTTCTAACAAACTTTTTACCATAGTATAAAAATTTTTTTTTAAAAAATCCAATTTCAATCTCAAAAAAAAATTTTTAAAAAAAAAAAAAAAAAATTGAATATGACAGCTATTTTTGATAATCATATATGAGATTAGGTGTTCTGAAGCTCATGGATTATATTACAGCAATGATTAGTTTAAGATCATTACTAATCTTGAAATAAAATAACTTTTCATAGAAAGATTATTTATATTATTCTTTAAGCACAAGCAAGCCTCAGGGATTACTTTGGAACTTGATCTTTGATTGGCTTGCGACGAAATCAGAGTAGAAAACATACTTTTACTAAACAGTTATGAAAGCTTCATTTTAAATTAATGTCTACCATTCAAAAAGTACAGTGGCGTAACGGTAGAGTGGTTGACTCATGTGCTTCAAGACGGTAGTTCGATCCCTCTTGCGAATCCTAGGTAGTAACTACCTAGAAAATTCCTCTCCTCGAACTGGGCAATATCCGTGTGATACGTATTTTTTATTATTAATAAAAAAAAACATTGAAATTCAAATAGACAGAATAAAATATAAATTATAATTCAGACAAAAAAAAAATTTAAATTCAAATAGACAGAATAAAAAAAATTAAAAAATAAAAAACATTAAAATTTAAATAGACAATAATAATAATAATAATAATAATAATAATAATAATAATAATAATAATAATAATAATAATAATAATAATAATAATAATAATAATAATAATAATAATAATAATAATAATAATAATAATAATAATAACATAATAATAATATAATAATACAAATAAAATTAAAAAAATAAAAATAAAAAAACAAGAAAAAAACATTAAAATTTAAATAGACAGATCTCGTCACATGCAATAAGCTACTGCAACAGCTTTAGAGAAAACTAATATCTAGAAAATCTTATTTCATTAAACTAGATAACGAGAGACTGTGATTATCAGCATCCTCATGACACCCTTTTCCTGAAGATACACTGCAAAAAATAGCCTTTGAAATGAATAACCAAAATGTTAAAACAAAATTTTCAAAAAAAAAAAAAAAAAAAAAAAAAAAAAAAAGTAACTCCAAGAATTTATTTTCAAATAAGATTATAATTTAAAATAATCTGTATAGAATTTTAAAAATTTTTTTTTTTTGGATGGAACATTTATTGCAGCTTATTTAAATATAATTGGTAAGATTAATACTAGTAAAAAATACGAAATATATTATAAATTATGAAAGAAATATTTAAAGTATCCTTACTATAGGATTAACGTACGATGCTAGTCCGTTCATTGATCTCATCTTAAATCCATATGTCGCTACTTCTTTGGA
>SEYY01017772.1:22500-32500 GCA_009176605.1 Armadillidium nasatum
GTACGTTAACCCGTCAGACCTGTTAAGAATATTGCTTCAATGGGATAGGTTCCTGGGAGTGTACAAAGAACATGGCTGAGAGAATTCTCTTCGGCCTGTAAACCTTCTTTTCATTATTTCCAAAGCAAATGCAATTATTCTTCTGATTTTCTTCTCACTCTCACTCACTTATTGAACATCAGCTTTATAGAAATTTTAATTTTTCCTATTCACTATTCCTCCTCCCCTACACCTCTTATATCTTTCGATGGCTCAACAACTATTAAAATTTCTGCTATTCTGAAATTTTCAATCAGATTTTTACATCAACTTCAACTTAGTGTAATTTCCTTTTACACTCACTGGAATTAAACCATGCTTAATATCGGAATCTTCTGATTTATATTCTTCTGAACTTGTCTATCAAGGCTTAAAGTCCTGACTAAAGTTCTTCCAGTGATTTTCAAAACTTATGCTAGGGCTCGACTAACGCTCATGCAAACACCGTTTATCGGTACATTTAGAAGATTAATTAACTTTGCTGAAGAATTGTTTCTCTTAGCTGGTTGATTCTTGTGTGCCTCTAAAATATTTCCGCTCTCTCTCTCTCTCTCTCTCTCTCTCTCTCTCTCTCTCTCTCTCTCTCTCTCTCTCTCTCTCTCTCTCTCTCTCTCTCTCTCTCTCTCTCTCTCTCTCTCTCTCTCTCTCTCTCTCTCTCTCTCTCTCTCTCTCTCTCTCTCTCTCTCTCTCTCTCTCTCTCTCTCTCTCTCTCTCTCTCTCTCTCTCTCTATCTATCTATATATATATATATATATATATATATATATATATATATATATATATATATATATATATATATATATATATATATATATATATATATATATATATATATATATATAAGCCATAACATTTGTATAAATATAACAGAATAATGGATTTTTCGTAGAAGCTGGAGCCATGGATGGTCAAACTATGTCGAACACTCTTCGTCTGGAAAAGAAACAAGGGTGGACAGGGCTTCTTGTTGAGCCCGACCCATCGAATTATATTTTGCTGAAAAAGAAACATAGAAAAGCTTGGACTGTCAACGCTTGTCTATCATTAAAGCCGTATCCAAAACAAGTAGGATTTTAGCAATACATAATATTTAAACTGAACAGTAATATTAAGTTTATATTATAATTGATGTTAATTTAAGGTTAGAGATGGAAAAAAGAAGAAGAAAAAGAAAATTAATGCTCAAAATTGGAGTTATAGAACTCGCCAAATAATAGTAAAATATTATTATTATTATTATTATTATTATTATTATTATTATTATTATTATTATTATTATTATTATTATTATTATTATTAATGCAATTATTATTATTATTATTATAATTATTATTATTATTATTATTATATTATTATTATTATTATTATTATTATTATTATTATTTTTTTTTATTATTATATTATTATTATTGCTATTATTATTATATACACATCAATAAAATGGCTAATAATCGAAATATCACCACATTATATTTACCACGCAATAAAGCTTTGATTACTACATCTATGAACCAAAAAATATTTGCTCTAAATCAGTAAAAACATGAAAAACTAAAACAGGGCAACAAAAACCAGAAGAACAAAAAGTAAAAAAGGAACCCTGGTTTCGATCCCACCCACGGGGATCCTTATTCAAGAGGATCAGTAAAGCAACAAAAGAAAAAAGGAAGAATTTTGCAATCTCAAAGACTAGATTTTGGTTGGTTTGAAAAATCATATTGTTTAAAAATAATTTTTATAATAATATTCATTTATTAATAAATTAAAAAATTATGTATAGAACACTTACTTTCAATTTGGAGATGATTTTTACAAAAAAAAAAAAAAAAAAAAAAAAAAAAAAAAAAAAAAAAATTTGGATTAAGTATGAGTTCCCCCCCAACTCCCATCCTCTCCCCAATCTTGAATAATTTGTATATGGAATTATTCGAAATAAAATTCATATTTTCTGAGATTCAGCTTCAAAACATAAAATGGTTGCTTTATGTTGATATTTTTGACACCCTCCCTGCCACTTTGGACTCTCAAAAAAGTACTTGAAAATTTAAATAATAAAATTCCATCAATTAAATTCCTTTTGAGAAATTGGTGAATAATAAAATTTATTTTCTTGGCATCTTGATTGATGTTAATAATAGAAACTCCCGGCCTGTTTTTCCGTATTTCGTAAATCCATGTCATCAAATTCATACATACATTGGTACTCTACCCATTCTTTCCATCCCAAAATGGGTATCATTATATCACATTATATAAGAGCCTTTCTAATATGTTCCTCTTCTTCCTTTAAGGATGAGTTAATATTCATAAAATACACTTTTAAATCATTATTCTATCCAGATAGTGTTATGAAGAGCTATTTATAAAGCAAAGGGAAAACATATGTCACATGATAATGTAAAGAAAAAACCATTATGTAATGTAAGAATTGTTATTCCGTTCCATATTGATTCCCAAACAAAAAAAAAAACTTTTCGCAAATACGGTTTCTTTAATACAATCGTTCCTTAATACTATAAAGAAAATATTTAAATGAAATCCTCGTATGAACAATAGGGCAAACAACGTGGGTATTTATAACATAAGCTGCACGAATTGAGATGGAAAATATTTTGGTGAAACAAATATTTTTTTTTTTAAATAAAGTTCACATCCCTATTCGAAGAGAGGAACTTTTCTAAGTAGTATATACCTAGGATCTCCAAGTGGGATCGAACAGGTGCCCTCAAGCACGCGAGTCAATCACTCTACCGTTTGAGCCACGGTAGAGTGAAACAAATGATTTTTAAAAGACGTATGTATCAGTATGACTATAGTTTAAGTAGTGGTGACCGTCACTCTGCATTGTATCAACATAGAGAGGAAAATAATCGTATAATTGATATGAATTCTGCAAAATTATTAGTTTCTTGCTTAAATAGAAAGATATTGGAATCCTTTATTATTAATTAAAAAAAAACAAATAAGTTTTACAGATATCCTGGTGAAATAAAAATAGATGATACTTTAAACAATTTATTAAGAAGTAAACATTATTATAAAAAATTATTTTTAAAAAAAAAATATAATCTTTCAAACCAACCAAAATAGTCTTTAAAGTTGCTAAAATCTTCCTTTTTTTCTTTTGTTGCTTTTCTGATTTCCTTGAATAGGGATCCACGGGTGTAGGATCGAAGGATTGATTTCTTTTTAACTTTTTTTGTTTTTCTGGTTTTTAATTATTTTCTGCCCTGGTTTATTGTTTTAGGTTTTTACTCTTTTAGAACAAATATATTTGGTTCATAGGTGTACTAAATAAGGGTTTATATATATATATATATATATATATATATATATATATATATATATATATATATATATATATATATATATATATATATATATATATATATATATATATATATATATATATATATATATATTATATATAAGGAGAAGCTATGGTATAAAGATATAATAGCGAAGAAGCATGAATATTTAGATCCGAAACACAGAGCGATGGGTTCTGTCGTAGAAGAGAGAAAAAATTTTAATATTATTAAATCAGTAAGTTTTTTAACAAATACTTTAAAATACAATTAGAAACACACATCAACCAATAAGCAGATACGCACACACACACACACAACCACAAACACACATACACATGCACACACTCCACACATACGCATGCACATAAACACACACACGCGCGCACACACAACACATATATATATATATATATATATATATTATATATATATATATATATATATATATATATATATATATATATATATATATATATATATAGCAGCTGTTATAGACGGTCACCGTTCATCCTTTAAATCAATTAATAGTGGTCTTCCTCAAGGATCTGTCCTATCTCCTACACTTTTTCTGTTCTTTATTAATGACTTTCTTTCTGTTATTTCATCTTCTAACCATTCCTATGCCCATGGCTGCACCTTTCATTACTCTTCTTAATTTGAAAGGCGCTCCTCCCAACAGCAGTTTAAAGACACAAGGTGGGTATCCTTGGAGCAACTAACCTCTGATCTATCTCCCATTCCAAATTGGGGAAGAGAAAACATGGTCGTTTTCATACTCTCCTCCTCCTACAGGTCTTTCTTTACAGTCTCTTCCTTTCTCTATCCAACTCTCTGACCCCAGACTTAACCGCTATGCTCAATCTTACGTGTACTCTACTGGTAAAGTCTGGGACATATTCCTTTCATCTATTTTCACAACTTACTATATCTTACACACCTACAAGCGCTGTGTACATGACATGTCGGCCTTTAATCTGACCAGGTTCAAGATTTGCTCCTTACTCTAGTGGAAATTTGGTAGGCATCTGGCCCTTACCCACCAGAGGTGAAATAAAATATATATATATATATATATATATATATATATATATATATATATATATATATATATATATATATATATATATATATATATATATATATATATATATATATATATATATATATATATATATATATATATATATATATATATATATATATATATATATATATATATATATATATATATATATATATATATATATATATATATATATATATATATATATATATATATATATATATATATTATATATATATATATATATATATATATATATATATATATATATTATATATATATATATATGTGTGTGTGTGTGTGTGTGTGTGTGTGTGTGTGTGTGTGTGTGACATTCATTATTAAATATATTATTTTACTCTTCCTTTTGGAGAAGCAGTTAAGCACTTTTCATACTCTACTTGTATCATATGATTCTAAATCTAATAAGTTTATATGAATATTAAAAAGGAAAGAAATAATAATGTTGGCTATTATTATCATTATTATTATTATTATTATTATTATTATTATTATTATTATTATTATTATTATTATTATTATTATTATTATTATTATAATTATTATTAATATTATTATTATTGTTTTGTTAATGCTTGTATGATATTTGTATTACTATTATAATTATTTTCATTATTATTTTTATTATTATTATTATTATTATTATTATTATTATTTATTATTATTATTTTTTTAATTATTTATTTATTTATTTTATTTAATTTTTTTTTTTATTATTATTATTTATTATTATTATTATTATTATTATTATTATTATTATTTATTATTATTATTATTAGTATTAGTATTTTTGTCATATATAAAGGAAGAACATATATTTAAACTCGAAGATCTGTTATGTTTTTAATATTATTATTATTATTATTATTATTATTATTATTATTATTATTATTATTATTATTATTATTATTATTATTATTATTATTATTGTTATTATTATTATTATTATTATTATTATTATTATTATTATTATTATTATTATTATTATTATTATTATTATTATTAGTTTTGCTATTATTTTCACTACTACAACTAACACTAATGTGTATAAAGGACGGAGAGTATCAATCTTTTTACTACGCCCAGTGCCTCCCAATGGGGTCCCTCCTGTTGGCAATGAACATTTCGCGAGTTGACCTTTTATCGCTCGACGTAGAATTTGTAGAGGATAAAATTATCAGCAATTTTCAATTCGATCAATTTGATATTCAGGTATTTATATATATATATATATATATATATATATATATATATATATATATATATATATATATATATATATATATATATATATATATATATATATATATATATATATATATATATATATATATATATATATAGAGAGAGAGAGAGAGAGAGAGAGAGAGAGAGAGAGATACAAGATTTTTATTTAGTAAAATTTGGTTTTTCTAAATGAGAATAATGAGAATATACTAAAAATTGCCTCGAATAATTTTTTTAAAAATTTTAACATTAAACTATATTTAGAAAAAAAATAAATTAAAAAGAAATATATATTTTGTTGGAAGTATATAGTTTGAGAAATAAATTTTATTTTCCTTTTTATATAAAATAAAATTTTATAGACCTGAAAAACCTGTAAAAAACAAGTTTTTTCCTCTGTACCATTGTTACAAATAGTTATATTAAATAATGCTTTTTTATTATTATTATCTACTAAAGAAAATAATCTCAATTTTTATTATCTACTAAAGAAAATAATCTCATTTTTCATTTTCTACTAAAGAAAATAATCTCATTTTTTATTATCTACTAAAGAAAATAATCTCATTTTTTTATTATCTACTAAAGAAAATAATCTCATTTTTTATTATCTACTAAAGAAAATAATCTCATTTTTATTATCTACTAAAGAAAATAATCTCATTTTTTATTATCTACTAAAGAAAATAATCTCATTTTTATTATCTGCTAAAGAAAATAATCTCATTTTTTTAAATCTACTAAAGAAAAAAATCTCATTTTTTTATTATCTACTAAAGAAAATTATCTCTACTAAAGAAAATAATCTCATTTTTTATTATCTACTAAAGAAAATAATCTCATTTTTATTATCTGCTAAAGAAAATAATCTCATTTTTTTATTATCTACTAAAGAAAATAATTTCATTTTTTATTATCTACTAAAGAAAATAATCTCATTTTTTATTATTACTAAAGAAATAATCTCATTTTTTTATTAACTACTAAAGGAAATAATCTCCTTTCAGGTTATTTTCTTAGAATGGTGGAATTTGGATACGGTTAAGTGGTTAAATGACTTCCTTTCTAGCAAAGGTTTCGTATTCGTTGCCAACAGCAGAAGCGATTACATCTTCGTGAAAAGAGGTTCAGAATACGAGAAAATTGTTAAAAAAAAAATTCCGAAAAGAATTTTTAATATTTGGCGAGAAATTCCTTTGCCAAAATACGCTCTGAATTCATCATTTGTATATTAAAAAAGGCTGTGAAATTAAAGAAAATTAACTTTACAAATTTCGTTTAATTTCACATTAATTTTCCGAAATTTTTTTTTCCTTTTTAAATTTTTCATACTGCATATATATATATATATAATATATATATATATATATATATATATATATATATATATATATATATATATATATATATATATATATATATATATATATATATATATATATATATATATATATATATATATATATATATATATATATATATATTATATTCGGTCATCGATTTAAGTATTGGCATACAATAGCTACTTTTTTTGTATGAAACTCCTCCCATTTTGTTGGAATTTCAGAAATTTAAAAAAAAAAAAAAAAAAGTTTTTTTTTTTTTTTTTTTTTTTTATTCTTTTTTTTTATTTTAATTTTTATTTACAAAAAAAAAAAAAAAAATTATTTGAAAAAAACAAAATTTATTTATTTACAATGTTTTGAAACACGGAATAATTTCCATACATAAAAGTTGCTTTATGTGCGGCAATCATTAAAGAAACTTGCGGTTTAATTTATTAAATTTATTTTTTTTTATTTTAAACGTGATAACGTTTTATATTACAAATCTTATCGATTTAAATAACCTTTGAAAAAATCAGATTTTATTCATCTAATTGTATGTAAATAGATTAATGAGATTATTACTAATTGAAAATATTGATATTGGGGCATGGGAGAAGGAGACGGACAAACAGACAAACAAAGAAACAAATAAACAGACAAACAAACAAATAAACAGACAAACAAACGAATAAAAATAAAAAAAAAAAAAAAAAAAAAAAAAAAACAAAAAAAAAAAAAAAAAAAAAAAACAAAAACAAAAAAACAAAACAAAAAACAGACAAATAAACAAACAAAACAGGCAAATAACAAACAAGCAAACAAACAAACAAACAGACAGACAGATAAACATTTATTTACCCACTTACATAATTAACTGATTAATTATGCTTTGTGTTTATTTTTTATTATATTTTTTTAATTAGGTATTTTTTTAATGTTTGTAGGAAATAGTCAAGTGAAAGTTGGGAACCCTAATAAAGATAATATGAATAGATGATAGATTGTTATATTTAATAGAAGAGATATATTGAGATAGATAAATAGATAGATAAAATAGATAGATAGATAGATAGATATATTGATAGATAGATAGGTAGATAGAGAGATTGATAGGTAGATAGATTGATAAATAGTTATAGAGATTGATAAATACATAGATATATAGATAGATAGATTGATATATAAATAGATATAGAGATAGATAAATAGATAGATAAAAAGAGATAGATAGATAGATAGATAAATGGATAGATTGATATATTGATAGATAGATAGTAGATAGAGAGATTGATAGGTAGATAGATAGATAAATAGTTATAGAGATTGATAAATAGATAGATATATAGATAGATTGATAGATAAAAAGATATAGAGATAGATAAATAGATAGATAAAAAGAGATAGATAGATATTTGGGTAGATAGCTAAATAGATAGATAGATAGAGAGTGGGATTTGCTTGTAAAATAGCCATACTTATACATAAAAGCTTAAAATTATTGCCCTTTATTTCCTTAAGTTAACCCTTTCCAATCCTGTATAGAGTGTAGACCAAAATTTAAAATTGAAATTAAGACTTTAATCCTTATAACTATGTAGAATAAAAGTAAATTTAAAAATAAAAATAGGCGAGGTTAACAACTATGTCTTCTACATATTTTTGGATCTAAGACTTACTTTAAACAGATAGCTCTTGACAACAACGATTGATATTTTCAATATTTTGTTTACCTTTTTCTTTATTCTTGCAACAGAAATAGAAATATATCACTGGAAACTAAGAATGCTTATTTCTTTAAAAGAGTTAATTAAAGAAGCCAACCTTAACTCAGCTGGGCTATGAAGAACTAAGCTTTAAAAACGTTGCTATAAAGCTATCTCTCAAAACTATTTTTTTTATTCCTTCCATTCTCTCTCTCTCTCTCTCTCTCTCTCTCTCTCTCTCTCTCTCTCTCTCTCTCTCTCTCTCTCTCTCTCTCTCTCTCTCTCTCTCTCTCTCTCTCTCTCTCTCTCTCTCTCTCTCTCTTCTTACATTATATTTCCTGTACTTTGCATTACTCAAAATTTTTAACATCTTATCTCAAAGGCGCTAAAATTTGTAATTATATATTTTTGTAAACAATGTTAATACGAGCAGCTCGGTGCTAATCACTTAAATCATGAAAAATATCAAAATAATGTCAACGATTCCATGTATTTAAAACCAATTATTTCCAACAAGCGTTTAACTTCGTAAAAATTACATTATCTATATTCTATAATTATTTATTTTCACATCAAGCAGGACGTAAATAATAATTAATTTAAATGCTTCTAATAATTTTTTTAAAAAAATCAGTTTTACTAAAATTAGAATGGAAATAACAAAACTCTCCATATAAATTAATTTTATTTCCTATATATTTATATCATCAATGGTGTTAAATAATTTCAAAACATTTAATTATAATTTCAAATGGATCGGAGTGTAGGTATATCAAAGTAGAAAATTATTTATAATTATAATTATATATTATATATATTATATATATATATATATATATATATATATATATATATATATATATATATATATATATATATATATATATATATATATATATATATATATATATATATATATATATAATGTCCCCTCCGGTAGAAAAAGGCTTAGAATGAAATGAAATCCCTTAGAATTATTAATCTCAATTCAAATTTATATTAAAGACCGACATGTCTCGAAACAAGGCCTCTTAAGATCTACAGGCCAAAGAAACTGATCAAAGAAGAGTGTTTCAGATTTCAAAGTAGGATGCGTAAAAGAAAATGACAAATAAGAATAAAAGAAAATGAATGACAAATAAGAATAAAAGAAAATGACAAATAAGAATAAAAAACGACAAATTAGAATAAAAGAAAATGACAAATAAGAATAAAAGAAAATGACAAATAAGAATAAAAGAAAATGACAAATTTAAGAATAAAAGAAAATGACAAATAAAATAAGAATAAAAGAAAATGACAAATAAG
>SEYY01017773.1:0-7500 GCA_009176605.1 Armadillidium nasatum
TAACATTACTCATTTAATCGAGTTGAAAATAAAAATAGACCTGTACAAGTTTCGGTAAAAAGATTTCAAGGGCCTTTGTTGCAGGATTGAAAACGAATATGAGGCTTTGTTGGAGCACATCATCCGACCCAGCAAATCCCCATCTAAGTTCTTCCGAAGTCAAGAACTTCCGACTAACTTCAATTTCTGTCACGTGTAGTCACTAGTAGAAAAAAAATTCGTTATAAAAAATACTTAAGGAATAACCATCCAATGGAAAAGTTTAATTTAGAAAAGAGAAAATCTATTAGATTCAAGTAAAATAATGATATAGAAATTCAAGGAGAATATATATAATATATATATATATATATATATATATATATATATATATATATATATATATATAATATATATATATATATATATATATATATATATATATATATATATATATATATATATATATATATATATATATATATATATAATTAAATTAGCAGTTAATGGAAATTCAAAGGAAAATCCGTCAAAAACAGATACCTTGCTTTTGCCGGATTGCTGAATACGGTATCTGACCAATTTACTATCCGGCCCATCCCTAATTTTATTATTTTATGTAAAAATTATTTTTCCTTAGAATCAGTTGTGAAAATGTTTGTTAAAAAAAAGAAATTTTGAAACACTATTCTGGAGAACTATTTGGGATGTTGTCAGATTAATTTAAGTAAAAGGTTATAAACTCCAATAGAAATTTTCCGATGAAAGCTTTTCGTTATATGTTGACAAATAAATGCAACATCTGTTGGTTATTGCTGAATGATGACATAAAATATATTTTGAGCTTTAATTTTAGAAGAAAATGATGAGGCATAATTTAGAGGCAATTAAGATGCCTTTCGTGTTTAAGAATTGCAATATACAATAGATTACTTTAATTATTGTTACTAGATATTTGTGCTGACATCTTCATATCTTCTATAGATAACCGGTTTGAATTCTTCTCGACTTTCATTAAGCCAAATAGATTCGAAATTTGAAATAATTTTGGTGTTGCTACGGACAGTTCTTTGGGACCTACTCAAAGTAATAGCTTCATGTGTTTTCGAATCTATTTTTTGTTAATAAATATCAGGAGAAATGCCAACAAATGATATGTTGATGATTCCTGTTTTTAAATCTAGAAATGAATTAGATTTCTGTTTACAATATATCAGTTCTAAAAACTTGAACATCAGATTCATAGTGGAATTTAAAGAATACGATTCCTTGGCATTTTTAAATTTTTTTTTGTAAATATATGTAAGGAAAACAAATTTCAAACCAGTTAATAGGGAACAAATATTCACAAGATTAATTACTAAATTTAGTTTATATATATATATATATATATATATATATATATATATATATATATATATATATATATATATATATATATATATATATATATATATATATATATATATATATATATATATATATATATATATATATTGTTAAGAAATTCCCATTTCTAAATTATTTTTTTTGTGTACTCTCTGCACATATATATATTGAGAAACAAAGTTGTTTTGTTTATTATCAAGGTTATTTTCTTTTTTTTCAGAAGTTATTAGTTAATATATGGTGATTTATTGGCATTGCTTGTTACTCAAAAATAAGTGTAAACATTTCATAATCTATAATTTTTCATTGCTTATATTGCATGATCTCATATTTTCATAAGAAAACTTCTACTATTATCAGTCATATCTGATTTATATCATAAACGGAAAAAAACTTAAGGTAGGATCATTGTAAGTGTTTTTCTCGAGTGTCTTATCCATCTTGAATTAATTGTGTTGATGAAAACTCCTTGTTTATTTTAGCAGTATAAAGTAGCTGTGTTCCTGACTTTATCGCCCAATAATTCCATTGATCAAGGATATCCTCATCTTAGTGTGAGGTATGCTTAGTTTAGTTTTTTTTTAGTAAATTGTTCTTGTCAAAGAGATTAAGTATAAAGTAATTATAGTTCACTCAGATATATTGATTAAAAGCTCTAAATTTATAAGTATTATAAATATTTTATAGGAACCCGGTTTGGAGGCCTATTTGGCCTATTTAGTGAAAAAGCCGTTGTGGAGACTAATTTTCATTTTTTGGAGACTTCAATGGCCGCCGTGTGTTAGCGTGGCCACCGGGTGTTCGCGTGGCCGCCGGGGGTTCGCGTAGCCACCGGTGGGCCCTAAGGTACCCGAAAATAAATAAATAAATAAATAAATAAAAATAAATAAATTAAAAATAAATAAAATTATATATATATATATATATATTATATATATATATATATATATATATATAATAATATATATATATATATATATATATATATATATATATATATATATATATATATATATATATATATATACCAGTGGGCCCTGATACGGATGCCCAGGATGGGTCCCCCCCTGAGAAAAAGGAAAATAAAAATATGTATTAAATAAAAATAAATTTAAATATTTTAAATAAATATATAATTAATAAATTAATAATAAATAGTTATTAATTAATTAAAAATTAATTAATAAAATTACCTGAAACTACACCTATTCAATTGTACGTTTTTATTGTTATAAATTTTTGCTGAACTTGAAATGTAATCAATATGCAGAATGTAATTTGAAATTTTAGTTCTACAAAACTGGTTGCTTTAGTAATTAAATAAAATATAACGGATTCCTAAAAGAAAATATTTACTATAAAAATTAATTTTCATTAACATAATTATCAAATTTTTCATATTACAATTTATGAAAGTTATGTATTTCATAACTTTTGAAATGTCACTTACCAAATTGTCAGTATCTCTTATACGTAATAAAAATGCTAGTGCATCGATGCTTATTGTCATACCATTAATTCATTTCATAAAAAATTAAATATATATTGTTACTTATGAGATTTATTTACTTATTATTACCATTAATCTACCATATGGTAATGGATTTTTTATGTCAAGCAACAAGAACTCATTATTAATATTAAAGTTCATAACTTAATATTAATAATTTATTTTAAATGTTGAATTATAATATTTATCTTTGATTATTTTTTTACATTTTATTTCAGAAATGTAGGTTGAGGCAACATTTACCTAGAGTTCACAAGGTAACAAATTCAGGTTACCTTAATATATTAGGAGGAGTCACAAAATTTTTAAGCATGCAAAGTAGTTCTCCCGAACCCTTGCAGTTATTGTCACCTTTGCGGATGCATTGTTAAAAACAATCGCTTCAAACTTCACACGGAAAAGAAACACCAGTCTTATAATTATAAAGTAGAAAAAAATAATATTGTATCGTTAGAAAAAATTTTCATACAAAAAAAACCTGAAAACGATGATGATTCAGAAAAAAAAGCATTGGACAATTTCTTCAAGGAGATAAATTACACCCCTAAAAATTATAGACAGGCACAACTTGAAATTGAGTTATTTTTGAAATGTCTAAAAGAAAATAATTTACAACTTCATGAAATTCAAACAAATGAAGATGTAGTTGGATTAATATTAGTTTTAAGTGATTTTTTATTCACCGATTACTGTTCGAAATTGAAAGCTAACACAAAACAACACTATCACACACACATTAAAAGATTTCTTCAAATTTATTTTAATGCAAATAAGCCACTTCTTGTTCCTCATTTGAATGATAAAATGATTCTCATTTGTAAGCAATTGAAAAGACAAGTAGATCTACAAAATAATGACATTCAAGAACAAGAACAAGAAAGTAACCTAATTGTTGAAGAGATTAAAAAATTCTTTAAATGTGATTTTATTACGGACCTACAAAAGAAATTTGAAGATTTAAACATAAAAGAAGAACTAACTAGTGATGACATGAAATTAAGATGTGATTTAATAGCTCTTATTTCTTTGACTTTATCCTTTGAAAACTTCCTACGTCCCTGCAACATCATAAATCTGAAGTTGTGTGAATTTAATGCTGCTCATGTAAGCGAAAATCAAAGCGTTTGGACGGTTAAAGTCAAAAACCATAAAACAATGTACAAGTATGGGTCTGCCCACGTACACCTGACAAGAAAGATATATAATTTAATGAAAGTGTATGAAAAATATTTCAGACAAGGGAATAAAGAAAATTTTTTTTTGAATGCCAATGGAGATGCATATAGCACTCCATCATTGTTAAGAATCGTACAACAGTTATGGAAAAAAACGAAAATCTCCGGAAAAAATTTTTCCTTTTGGGAAGGTACGCCATACAATCGAAACCCACGTCCGTTCGAAAACCCCACAGTTGAAAGAAACATTAGCCCAACAAATGAATCACTCCTCCAATACAGCTTCTAAGTTTTATAAAGACAGAACAAGAACAAAAGAATCCCAGGAAAATTTCAAACTATTTCAAGAACATTTTAAAACCCCCCCCCAAAAAATTTTTTGAACAAAACCAGTCATTGAAAGATGTTAAATCAAGAAGATCACTTACAGTTACAGAGAGAACTGAGATTAGGGAATATTTTAAAAACCTTTTAGAAAAAAACATCATAGAGTTGCCATTAAAACTCATTAGTTTAAAGCAACATGTGCCTGCAGATTTTATAGAAAGGGTTCGTAACAGAATAGAAAAAGAATGTGGTTATGAACTAAATGTAAATTTGGCTACCAAAATGGTATTCGAGTCAGTGCGCTCATGCTTTATTAATTAATTAATTAATATATATATATATATATATATATATATATATATATATATATATATATATATATATATATATATATATATATTAATTTTTTTTTTTTTTTTTTTTTTTTTTTTTTTTTTATAATTGCCATTATACCTTTAAAAGAATAAAAGTTTTTATTTTATTTTCAATTAACTTTGTTACTTTAAAAAAATTTTTTTAATTTGTTTCTTTATGATTTTATTTGAATTAAAAATGCAGCAGAAATTTGTTTTTATGTCTTAATACATATATAATTATATATATTATTTTAAACTTTAATAATTACTTTTTAATTGTTTTAAGTGAGTAAGGAGAGAAGGGGATTTGTACGATCCTAACACCCGTCTTATAATTATAAAGTAGAAAAAAATAATATTGTATCGTTAGAAAAATTTTTCACACAAAAAAAACCTGAAAACGATGATGATTCAGAAAAAAAAGCATTGGACAATTTCTTCAAGGAGATAAATTACACCCCTAAAAATTATAGACAGGCACAACTTGAAATTGAGTTATTTTTGAAATGTCTAAAAGAAAATAATTTACAACTTCATGAAATTCAAACAAATGAAGATGTAGTTGGATTAATATTAGTTTTAAGTGATTTTTTATTCATCGATTACTGTTCGAAATTGAAAGCTAACACAAAACAACACTATCACACACACATTAATATAATTGTAATTTTAACATATTTTTCATCGAGCTCTCAATGGGCAGAAATTTTCCATCACCCAAATCTAGTTTGCTTAAATTGATATGATTTAAGTTCCTTTTAGAAGCGTCATACAGAGAAGCTGGGAAATTTTGAAACTTGTGTTCCTAGCCTGGGTGATTTTTCGCACTGAATAACACAGAAATCAGCTGACGCCATCTCGCCATTTAGTTATAGGAATGGTTAGCAAACGTGGATTTTACCATCAAAGCTATCTAAAAAAAATTATGTGGAGGTAGCGCGTAATTTCTCTGTCATTTTAATTTAGGAAGCCAAGATCGCCCCGTCAGCAAATGCAATTAATAGATGGATACATAACTTTGAAGAAACCGGTTCAACAGGGGGGGGAAAAAACATCCGGGCAGCATGCGAACTGTTTGTATGCCCGAAAATATACTCTCTTTTCGAGCACTATCATAATTCGTCAAAATACTGTCTTCACATTTGCATACTTCGTGTTTTTAAGAATAGCTGTACATGACTTGCGTTATCATTCGTATACGCTGCAGATCGTCCAGAAACTGGAATCCAACGATCACCTAATGCGACGACAATTCTGTGAACAAATTATCGTGAAGATAAATGTGGCCAGTGAATTTATCGAGAAAAACTCTTAATTTTAAGATAAACAAATATAAAAGTTTAGTTTCATTAATTAGTGCCGAAATTTTAATAATCATACTTCAGTAAAATTTTACTTAAAATTTAGACTTCAAAAATACAGTACCTAGTAAGAGTAATAACCTTTTATAATCATTTCCCAATTACTGATTTTTTTTTTTTTTTTTTTTTAAATTTCTAAGATCCTGACCACATACAACAACAAACATATTGCATATGCGATACACGATTCTCTAGCATTGTCAGTCTTATATGATAATAATAATAAGGACTTTAAAATTACAGTAGTTCCACTGATAAAATTAAGTTATTCATACTTGATGATAACTTTGAAATAAACGTTTTGATTTGTTTATAATTTACGATATTTTAGTGCGTACCTTCATATTAATTAAATATATATATATATATATATATATATATATATATATATATATATATATATATATATATATATATATATATATATATATATATATATATATATATAATTCTGAACCTACAAAAATAATTAAGAAATGATGTTTAAAATTTTTTTTAGCAGCAATTACTGAATCTGCAGATTCGCTGTTCCAAGCTTTGAAATTGTCCAAAAAGCGTATGTCTTTATCTTTTATAAGGACTATTGAAACTTCTAAAATAACGAGCATCGCCATAGAATTCAGAAATTCAATGTATGTATTTTAGTATATAATAATTTAAATGAAAAAAATGGAGTGGAAGCTATAAAAAATTATTTGAAAATTATGAAATTGATAGAGAAAATAAATATCGTAATTATAAATTAAAACTGCACAAAAAGGTTTATACATATAAATTGGAGGAGCAGGAAAATCTTCAGTCTTGGTTCTTTAGAAAATTTAGATAAATAAAGAAAAAAAGGAGAAATAAAATATATATATATATATATATATATATATATATATATATATATATATATATATATATATATATATATATATATATATATATATTATATATATATTGATTTTTTATTTTTTTTTGAAGAAAAGAATTTTTCATTTTTATAGTGCATATTTTTTAGTTTTTTATTTAGTGAAGTTATAGTGGCCAAATATATAAAATAGTTTTTATTTAAATTTCTTACTAGGAAATTATTAATTTTTGTAATTTTTAGTTAAAGTGTTAACGTTTAAAGTGTTAGTGTTTATTTGAAGTGCTTAAATCTAGATTATTTTATTGTATTTTATTGTGCTTTAGATTTTATTATTATGTTTTGTTATATTTCTTAGACTATTATTTGTATTTATGTATTAATTAGTGTTTTATATTTATTTTTACTGTTTTTAGTGATAGTGATATTTATAAATTAGTAATAGTGATATATTTATATATTTTGGTGATTATGTATATTAGTTATTACGATTTAATATTTTTTTAAGAATTCTAATAAGTTATGTGATATAAGATAGTATAAGGGTAGG
>SEYY01017773.1:15000-27092 GCA_009176605.1 Armadillidium nasatum
ATATATATATATATATATATATATATATATATATATATATATATATATATATATATATATATTATATATATATATATATATATATATATTATATTTATTATTATTTATTATTATTTTTTATTATTTATTTTTAATTTTATTTGGTTATAACCTTAACTAATTTACATTTAATCTACTGATTCAATTAATTTGTCTCTTTTTCTTTTTCCATTACTATATATTGATAATGAGTCATGCCGACTAGAAACGTTTATATGACTTAATAAAATGATTATTATTATTATTGTGATGTCTTTTTCTCAACATTATCTAGCATTAGTATATATATATATATATATTATATTTCAGTGGCGGCTCGTGTAAACTATGGCAAGGAGGGATCTGCAAGTTTATATATATATATATATATATATATATATATATATATATATATATATATATATATATATATATATATATATATATATATATATATATATTTATATATATATATTATATATATATATATATATGTGTGTGTGTGTAAAATTTTAAACTATTTTATTTATATATATAATATATATATATATATATATATATATATATATATATATATTATATATATATATATATATATAATATATATATATATATATATATATATATATATATATATATATATATATATAATTTTCAAACGTACCTTATTCTGGAAAGCTTGCTGATATTTTTATTTAAAAATAAGATTAGTTCTTGGAAAGCTTGCTGATATTATTATTTAAAAATAAGATTAGTTCTTCAAGTTTTAGATGTCGAAAAGCTTTCAATTACTTTTTTCATTGAAATCTGGTATTTTACAGACCATTTCATCTCTATTGAAAGCATCGTTAATGCATTCAATCTCTCGTTGCACATGGTACTACGTAAAAAAGTTTTTATTCTCTTCAAAGTCGAGAAACGTCTTTCTGCTTCAGACGTCGTCATCGGAGTTGTAATTAAAATTTGTAGTAGTCTGGTGATATTTGAAAACGTTGATCCTAAATTTTCATCGCTTACCATGTCTAACATTGCAATAAGGTTTCTTGAGTGGTGCATATCTGTTCTTGAATAAAACACGGAGAGTTCTGTTCTCAGGTTTTCTTTTTCCAACATCGGGTAAGCAGCAACAGCTTGATCGAGTGCATCGCTCGGAAAATGTTTCATATATTCATGGAAATTGTCTATTAGAAGAAGTTTACTAGCTTCCAGATGTTTAGTGAAGCTAAACCTCTCTCTACATTGAATCAAAATAACGTCACAAACCTCTTTTGCAGCAATTGATCTATCTGTGTTAAATCTATCTGTGTTAAATTTTCTTCTTTTTGGTTCAAAAGGAAACGAAATATTAATATTTTCATCACTTATTTTTTGAATTTCAGATTTAAAAGTTTGTAAATAGTTATTAGCTTTGACTGAATCAATTAATCTAGATTGAAGCTGAGAAAACATAATGTCAACATGAGGCATTACTTTTGAGAAAAAGTTCAACCAAAATTCGAATTCGAAATCATTCAGAAGTCTCTTAATGCCTGCTGCTGCAGATCCAGTTTCTCTTGATTTAGATGCTTCTAATATGCTGCAACATTCAATTATTTGGTCTTTCATCTCCTTAACAGCGTTAACAGTTCTACTCTTGAAATTCCAACGTGTAGAATATGGTCTCGGAACTCTGCGACCAGCAACATTTTCCAAAGAGAAAAAATTTGGTATTCCAGACAAGCTGTTGAAAAATACTCGAACATTAGTATTTTGTGACGTCGCTTGTTCCAATAATAAGTTTAATTGATGAGCATAACAGTGAACAAAGTGAGCATTACTATATGCTTCCTTTATTCTGCTTTGCACGCCTTTGTTTACTCCACTGAGAGCGGCTGCACCATCATAGGTTTGAGCAATAAGCTTGTGAGGACTTTCTCCAATCAGAATTTGAAGTTCTCGAAGTAGTATACTTGATAATGCCTCTGCTGTTTGAATGACAGGATTAAAAAATCCCCAAAATCTCTCCACAGGTTTCCCTTGGTGTTCATATCTTAAAACAATTACCATTTGAGTTCTATCGTGAATATCAGTTGTCTCATCACACATAACTGCCAAATACTCAGCTTGCTTTACTTCTTCTTTGATCTTATTTTTGCATATTACTAGCATAGATTCTAAAAGCTCGTTTTGTATAGATTTAGAAGTTCCTTTAAAAGTAATTGAGCTATTCAAGTGAGCCTTAAAACTGGAGTCCAGTTCACAAGTAAAATCTACTAAAACTCTAAATACTCCTGAATTTTCAGAAGCCTGAGTTTCATCATGACCTCTAAGGGGGAGTTCATATTTTCCACAAAATTTTATACAGTTGATAATTTTTGAAAAAGCATCCCTATTTTTTCTAATTTCTTCATTTTGCTGTGCAATTGAGAGTTCATATGCATTATCCAATTGAGTTGCAATATTCACTTTGCCCATCATATGTAAATCAATCATATTATTTTTATGTTTGATCGAATTCTGATGTTTCCTAATTTTGTCTTGTAAATGCTTCAAGTCAATAACACCACCTCTAGTCCATACTGGATCACCGCCAAACAATATGCACGGGAAACAGAACAATGCATTTTTTTCATCACAGCCGCAAATCCAATTACATTTTTCATACACACTACTATGAAAATGACGTGTGAATGTTTTTTTGTTATTATTATTATTTTGCTTAGAACTACTCTGTTCAATAGATAAATTTGGAGTAGGCCTCCCTTTTTCTTTAATATTTATTTTCTCATTGATTGTCAACTGAGAAAATTTTATGTCTTGTAAATATTTAACAGAATTCATCTATAATAAATATAAATAATATATATATATATATATATATATATATATATATATATATATATATATATATATATATATAATATATATATATATATATATAGGTCAGACTTCGGTTTGAGCCAGCTACATTTTTTAAAAACTACTGAATATACGTAAAAAAGGATTATATTTTTAGAATCCTTGTCGAATTTCAGGTAGGAAAAGTGTAAAATATTTGCAAATAACTAAATTAAAAAAAAACATGATTGTGTACGATAAGCGATGAACTAACAAACCTAATTCGAATTTATGGAACCTGAATTTATGTATCTGGCTCAAACCGGTCAGCATATATATATATATATATATATATATATATATATATATATATATATTATATATATATATATATATATATATATATTATATATATATATATATATATATATATATATATATATATATATATATTCGAACAAAAAAAAATAAAATTAGGAATTTTCTTTCACAAGAAAAAACAAAAAAAAACTTCACTTAACAAGACACTATAAACACTGATTTATTTGGTCTGCGTATATTATTTAAGAACTGTACGTAATGGACAAATCTAGCAACATTCAAGTATTTTCAACATTCAAAACTGATCTCAAAGTTGCCAAAAAAATATCGTAAGACAAACTAGCTACTTCATAAAAACTGCTATTGAAATTTGACACTCTTTTTTTGGTAAGTTGCTACATCTGTCTTTTTATTTAAAAACAAACAAGTTGGTCTTTAAGGAATCCGATTTTAGAGCCCATATTTTATATAATAGCGATGTGTCAAAAAAATATCGTACCCCAAAATTTGCAGTTGCATAAATGCATTTAATCCTTAAATTCTTTATTAATTTATACTTTTTATGTGTAAGTTGTTAAAAAATGAATTTAAATCACTTTTCTCTGACAAAAATTTCATATTTATATCAACATCCTACGCCTGGTATTTTTAATTTGGAGGGGCTGCAGCCCTGGAGCCCATATAGACGAGCCGCCATTGTATATATATATATATATATATATATATATATATATATATATATATATATATATATATATATATATATATATATATATATATATATATATATATATATATATTATATATATATAAAGAGCAAAGTCTTTTTGATGTTTCTCTCTCTCTTTTTTAATACTTTTTTTTGTGAAGTTTCATAAAGTAATACTTGTGACTCTTGGTGAGTATCTTCCAAGTTCCGTTGTGAATCTGTGATTTGTGTTTCTTCCGCATATTTAAAAGCCGAAGTATATAAAGTTCCTGATTCTTCTTTGAAACATTTCATATTATCAAAAGTAAATACTCTCGTGCCGTGTTTAAAGTAATTAATTACAAAACTAAGAAATTTATATGTTTTAATAAATATTGTGTGGTAGAAACTTGCTTCTTCTTTGTTTTTTTGTTTTTTTTGTCCTTTTGATTTTGACGTCAATCCCGAAGCTACAGCGAGATATCGTAGATTCTTTGTTCCGCTTAATTATAAATTTAATCATTGTCTCATTATTATAAAATTCTCTTTGTGCATCTCAATTTAATACGAAGCAACATCGAAGGTAAGGTTATTGATATCCTTTGCCTTCATTTAATATTCTCCTTAAACCCTTCATATATATATATATATATATATATATATATATATATATATATATATATATATATATATATATATATATATATATATATATATATATATATATATATATATATATATATATATATATATATATATATATATTATATTATATCCTTTCTCTCCCCCCCCCCATAATATTATTGTAAATTATTGTAAAATTAAATATTTTTTTGAGATAAAAAATCTGAAATTAAAAGAATTTAGGAATATTAATACCAATATTAGATGCTACCTACACATTTGGTAGTTTTTATCCTCATTAATGAGGCTTATAAAAAACAACCATTTAACAAATTCTCCGCTGGATCGGAATTATTGGGTCACCGTTGTAAACTTTGAATATGATAATAACCGGTTTTGTAGCGAGTTTGATGAGTTTGTTAAACATTGTCGAGAGATAAATCCTCGATTAAGAGTTTTTGTTGATCATTCCACCATTTTTAGATTTAGCTTTTTATAACTCCCTTAGGGTTAATAAATTCCCACGGGAACTTCAAGACTTATACAATAACCGGCCTGAATATGCTACAAAATTGTTGCATCAACACAGTGTAAGTATGTATAATCATGTGAGAGCTTTGCGCACTAATGAGTATCAATGGATGGGGAAGGAGACGTTTCCTGTAATATATGCGGTGACCACCTTGTACGGTCAGAGGTCAAAAGTTAGGGATTTTTTAGGAGGTAGAGTTTTGACCTTGAGAAACTAGATTTTTAAGAGGATGGTTTACATCCAGTAGCTTTGTTGTGTGTAAAGTTCTGGGGAAGACTGCATAGGGCAAGACTATTTGAATTGGATATGCCTGAGGAGGAGGTGGTAGTAGTGCGCCTGTGGAAATTTCACCCTCCCAAATGAGACAGGATCAACCATTTGAATTGGACCCTTCGCAACCGGGACCATCAGGAGTAGGTTCGTCAGAAGAGATCAATTGGTAGAATTGATAGTGGAAGAAGAGATAGAAGTTTTTGACAGTTGCTTGTAGAAAGAGAGGAAGGGGTAGAAGTGAGTAGAGAAGAAGAGTTGATACTGGAAAGGAGTGAAATGCCCGTACAGGCAGTAGCTGAATTAAGTTTAGAAGAGAATTCAAGGATGAACCCTCCCGTAAGAAATTACTCCCCAATTAGATTCGATAGAGAACCGTCACCAGAAGCAGGGGGAGGACCTGTTAGTGAGAGGAAAGGATTGGTAGGTCTAGGGGAAGTGCGAGATCCATGAGGGAGCGAAGAACACCATAAGTGAGGCCACGATCAGTTACTGGATTGGGAATTGGAGAAGGAATACAGTCAGGACCAGAGCTTGGGAGAGGTGACGAAATATTGAGACAATGGGAGCTAAAACTGGGCGAGTTGATAGCTCATATGAAAGGGTTTCTTGCAGCACATGGTCAGGAGACCACAACGAGAGAAATTAAAGACACAATAAGGAGACTGTATAATTAGTGATTAAAAATCCTTAATTACACATAGAAGAAAAAGTAAAAAGAAAGTTTTAGTTTAATTCTGAATTTTTTATAAAGAATTTTTTTGACGGTAACACCAGGTGACGCAGTCTAGCCTTAAAAAAAATCTCCACAGGAAGAGTTCAAAGTAATTCACACAATCCCCCTCAGTTCTGGTTCTAATTTAACATGTCCAACTCTCACACATATTTTTAATTTTGCTGTAGCAAGCGGACTACAAGAGCATATCTAAACTTTCCGTAAATCATTTCTCTAGCTATATGACCTGCCAATCTCTTATTTTAAGTGTAATAATAATAACAATAATATTGATTGCGGCCATATTTAAATAGTTTTTTTCCTTGAGCGTTTTCAAGCATATTTCTTTGCACTGTCGGAACCATGTATCAAACATCTTTAAACAAAGGGTAAATTTATCTCGAACACTATAATATCTGTTCCAATGATCTAAGCTGTATTATTATTAGTATTTTTTAAGGGGATTTCGACAGTGGTATTTTAATTCTGAATTAAATATGAGTGTTCATCAAGTTTTTCTAGTTCTCGATCAATTTGTTGTCACTAAACATTACGATGGTTTTGATAATTGATTTTAATAATTCAGTTTCATTCATTCATTCATGAGTTAATTGGATGCTTAGGAACTGCACCAGAGATCTAAATAACTACTACTTGAGGCACAGGAGCGCTTTATATTAACCTTCGACTACTAGGAGCTAAAAGAAAAATAACGACAGCTCTGACCTCCGGAGCCAAACCACTCCTACTACATACGCGGAACATCGTCGAAATTTTAAAGATTTATCAGTGATTGTTCAGATCCTGATATGCTCATCAGAATCCGCATTTGTGTAAATTAAAAAAATTTCATATTCGACGACATCATAAATACAAATGTAAACCCGTATTTCACTATTTAGGATATTTCCAAGAATAAGAACAATAGACGAGTTGTTCATTTATCACATTAGAACCTTTTTTAAATTACCAATAATAATCTTAAGGAGGATATTTATAAAACTTTATTGCACAAAAATTAATTTTCCATGTGTTTTGTTATTGTATTCTGCATTGTCGTATGTTTACTTCATTATGTGTAAAATATTAAATCCATAGATTAGGGTCTTATAAAGGCTTTGGGATATAATGAAAGGTTAAATGGATGAGAAAAATAATGAAGAACGAAAAGAAAAATGTAGAATGAAAGAAAGGTGAAAAAAGAAAAAACTTGGATGACTGGATAGAAGTAAAGGAAAAAGGAACTGGAGTGAATAAGAATAGAAAGACTGAATAGGAATTTAAAAAAAGTACGCAAATGTGAACTGTGATTTTGTTGGTAGGAAAATTTAAATTAATTATGTGCAGAGATAGAATTTCATTTACGTTTGATAGGTTTTAGCGAAGGGATCATCATATTTCAATGGACTTTGTTTTCGCTTTTATTTTAACACGATTTAGAGTATTTAATTAAAACACCGAAGTGAACTTTTTAAAAGCTTTTTATTTTGCCCTTTAATTTATTTCTCTTAAATTTCACTTATTTTTACTGACATTATTATTATTATTATTATTATGGGTTATTTTTTTATTTTTTTTAAATCTCTTCTTATAATCGTAATGGATTGTCATTTCACAATATTGGCAAATAAATTTTTTTAATATTTATTTTTTTATAAAATATTTATTATTATTATTATATATATATATATATATATATATATATATAATATATATATATATATATTATAATATATTATATATATATATATATATATATAGAAAAATAAAGAACATTTTGGGAAGGTAAAGAATTTTTCCTCCTCAGGGGTCGAACCACCGCATGTTGCGACTGCGAACGACAAAAGGCTCGATACTCTACCGCTGAGCCATTCTCGAACCCAAAAAAGTTTGATTCAAGATTTAGAGTATTCAAGTTAAATATATTTTAAACTTTAATTTTTAATACAAAACAGTAGTTAGATTTGTTTATATTCTCTGGTGATATATCCTGTCTCAAATTATTCGAGATATATTCAGTCTCAGATTTTCTGTCTCGAGTTTGGAACATTCCTCGTTAGGGTTAACAAAGTATCCAAAGTTTTGTGAAAAAAGTAAAAGGAAAAGAGTTTCAAAACTTTACTCCAAAAGAAGCAGAGAAGACATTATCAAGCTTTTACGCACATGCTTCAGAAACCATAGCATATCTACCATTTTGCCGAAAATTAAATGGGCTAAATCGCGAAGGAACATCAAATTACCAACAAAATTACAGAATATTGCTAACGAAGACGCTTTACATCGGTCGCTCCGTGCACAGATGAATTAAGTGAGAATATACGACTGCCCCCAGTATCATATACAAACAAAGTGTATAAAAGTTAAATATAAACAGTGAAGTGTTCGATACTGCATAAGTGATTAATCTTTAATTTGCTAATAATGGGAAGAAGTGAAAAATCTAAATCATTCCAAGTAAGAGCCTCAGAACGGCTGAGTTCCCAAAGGTCAAAAAATGAGCAACAAGTGCAACAGCATCAACAATCCATTGAAAACCATGACATCAGTTTCCTACAAAACTCTGCACCTTCCTTATTTACTTCTACGCCATTATCCCCCCAAAAACAGTATTCAAGTTAAATATATTTTAAACTTTAATTTTTAATACAAAACAGTAGTTAAGATTTGTTTATATTCTCTGGTGATATATCCTGTCTCAAATTATTCGGGATATATTCAGTCTCGAGTTTGGAACATTCCTCGTTAGGATTAACAAAGTATCCAAAGTTTTGTGAAAAAAGTAAAAGGAAAAGAGTTTCAAAACTTTACTCCAAAAGAAGCAGAGAAGACATTATCAAGATTTTACGCACATGCTTCAGAAACCATAGCATATCTACCATTTTGCCGAAAATTAAATGCGCTAAATCGCGAAGGAACATCAAATTACTAAAAAAATTACAGAATATTGCTAACGAAGACGCTTTACATCGGTCGCTCCGTGCACAGATGAATTAAGTGAGAATATACGACTGCCCCCAGTATCATATATAAACAAAGTGTATAAAAGTTAAATATAAACAGTGAAGTGTTCGATACTGAAAAAGTGATTAATCTTTAATTTGCTAATAATGGGAAAAAGAAGAAAATCTAAATCATTCCAAGTAAGAACCTCAGAACGGCTGAGTTCCCAAAGGTCAAATAATAATCAACAAGTGCAACAGCATCAACAATCCATTGAAAACCATGACATCAGTTTCCTACAAAACTCTGCACCTTCCTTATTTATTTCTACGCCATTATCCCCCAAAAACAGTATTCAAGTTAAATATATTTTAAACTTTAATTTTTAAAACAAAACAGTAGTTAAGATTTGTTTATATTCTCAGGTGATATATCCTGTCTCAAATTATTCGGGATATATTCAGTCTCAGATTTTCTATCTCGAGTTTGGAACATTCCTCGTTAGGGTTAACAAAGTATCCAAAGTTTTGTGAAAAAAGTAAAAGGAAAAGAGTTTCAAAACTTTACTCCAAAAGAAGCAGAGAAGACATTATCAAGCTTTTACGCACATGCTTCAGAAACCATAGCATACCTACCATTTTGCCGAAAATTAAATGGGCTAAATCGCGAAGGAACATCAAATTACTAAAAAAATTACAGAATATTGCTAACGAAGACGCTTTACATCGGTCGCTCCGTGCACAGATGAATTAAGTGAGAATATACGACTGCCCCCAGTATCATATACAAACAAAGTGTATAAAAGTTAAATATAAACAGTGAAGTGTTCGATACTGCATAAGTGATTAATCTTTAATTTGCTAATAATGGGAAGAAGTGAAAAATCTAAATCATTCCAAGTAAGAGCCTCAGAACGGCTGAGTTCCCAAAGGTCAAAAAATGAGCAACAAGTGCAACAGCATCAACAATCCATTGAAAACCATGACATCAATTTCCTACAAAACTCTGTACCTTCCTTATTTATTTCTACGCCATTATCCCCCAAAAACAGTATTCAAGTTAAATATATTTTAAACTTTAATTTTTAATACAAAACAGTAGTTAAGATTTGTTTATATTCTCAGGTGATATATCCTGTCTCAAATTATTCGGGATATATTCAGTCTCAGATTTTCTATCTCGAGTTTGGAACATTCCTCGTTAGGGTTAACAAAGTATCCAAAGTTTTGTGAAAAAAGTAAAAAGAAAAGAGTTTCAAAACTTTACTCCAAAAGAAGCAGAGAAGACCTTATCAAGATTTTACCCACATGCTTCAGAAACCATAGCATATCTACCATTTTGCCGAAAATTAAATGGGCTAAATCGCGAAGGAACATCAAATTACCAACAAAATTACAGAATATTGCTAACGAAGACGCTTTACATCGGTCGCTCCGTGCACTGATGAATTAAGTGTGAATATTCGACTGCCCCCAGTATCAAATACAAACAAAGTGTATAAAAGTTAAATATATACAGTGAAGTGTTCGATACTGCATAAGTGATTAATCTTTAATTTGCTAATAATGGGAAGAAGTGAAAAATCTAAATCATTCCAAGTAAGAGCCTCAGAACGGCTGAGTTCCCAAAGGTCAAAAAATGAGCAACAAGTGCAACAGCATCAACAATCCATTGAAAACCATGACATCAATTTCCTACAAAACTCTGCACCTTCCTTATTTATTTCTACGCCATTATCCCCCAAAACAGTATTCAAGTTAATATTTTTAAACTTTAATTTTTAATACAAAACAGTAGTTAAGATTTGTTTATATTCTCAGGTGATATATCCTGTCTCAAATTATTCGGGATATATTCAGTCTCAGATTTTCTATCTCGAGTTTGGAACATTCCTCGTTAGGGTTAACAAAGTATCCAAAGTTTTGTGAAAAAAGTAAAAGGAAAAGAGTTTCAAAACTTTACTCCAAAAGAAGCAGAGAAGACCTTATCAAGATTTTACCCACATGCTTCAGAAACCATAGCATATCTACCATTTTGCCGAAAATTAAGAGCGACCTGCCAACGAAAATTTTTTTTGCTTCAATCGACTCCAAAAACGAATGTTTTAAAGAGTAATCCTTTCTTCATCTGTCGTGAAACGATGGGTAAATTCGAAGGCTCAGTTTTCTTTTAATACGGGGTTGAATCCCCCCCTGTATTTTAATGACTTTTTTCACTAAATCCATGATAAAATACACAATTTTTAATTTTTAATTTTTTTTTCTGCGAAAAATTTGGAAACATATGTAGCTTTCAAAAGAATGCTCAATGAAGCTGATACGGTGTGGTTTAGGTAGTTTGGTATGAGCGTAAACTCGTTTGAAATCTTGAAAAAATTTTGTTTCAAAAATAGTGATCAATTGCTCTTGTTTTTATAGGTTCCGCACTTCAAACCTTGATTCAACTACCTGAATAGTAACCTGATTATCTTCCTCAAACTGTATCTCGTTAACCCAGAAAGTTTGAAAAACTTCTAAGATTTCGTTTATTTTTGGCAAATTTTTTTCTGAAAAAAGTGAGATTCGGAGAAATTCGCCAAAAACAATATTTATAAGTACGTTCCTTGTTTGATTGGTAATATCTCAGTAACCATTTGGAGTTGAAGAAAACTAATTACATATTTGGAATCGGCAATTATCTATAAAAATATACCAATTTTTTAAAAAAAATAAAAAAAAAAAAATTCCTTTTTTTGTAGTTGCCATATATCACCAATTTCATTGTCATTCGACAAGCGTCACTTCAAAATTCTTTTTCTCAAGATTCGCTTAGAATTAGAAAAAAACTACATACAGATTTGAATAAGCATAGATTTTACTATAAATCAAATGAAAAAAATATTTATAAAATATTCCCCAAATCGGTCTTTCTATGGGCGCCCCCTTCGAATTTTTTGAGTAGCCATACTCAGTAACCATTGGGAATTAAGAAAAACTAATTACATATTTGGAATCAGGGAAAATTTGCTATAAGAATAAAAAAAATTACAGAAAAAAAAAAATTTTTTTTATATATAGGATCTTTTTTTCAAGGTCATTCTACAAGGGTTACTTTAAAGTCTTTTTCTCAGGAACCGCTTGGAATTTTAAAAACTGATTACAGATTTGGAATCGGCATAGATTTTACTA
>SEYY01017775.1:0-10000 GCA_009176605.1 Armadillidium nasatum
TATATATATATATATATATATATATATATATATATAATATATATGTTGCTATGGAAACCCGGAAAACGCTTATACAGATATGTTTCTGCTTTTGCCAAGAATAAATAATTCTATTACATTAACCTACAATAATAAAAAGAAATTAGTAAAAACTCACCATTTATAATGTTCCGCAAATAGTTAAATCAAACGGGTGTTCTGAGTGTATTTATTTAGTTTCCTAAATAATTAACTAGGATATTCGGCTTATTGGTATAAGCTCATAAGTAAATTTTAAAGTAGGTAATTAGTTAAATTTTAGCCAAGTAGGAACACAAACCTCAACCTAACAAGCAAGAACTTTCAAAACTCTGCTCAAAACCTAAGGCCTAGTAAAAAGTAAAGTCCAGTCAAACATTCAATTCAAGTTAAAACACTAACTCAACCCTAGAGAAAATAAAAGTCAATTTTAATTCAAATAGCAATATTAAAAGATATCAGGGAAGAGTAAGTCTGGTTAGGCCCTAACTTCCCTACAAAGCTCTACAAGATTCCTACCTAAGGATTAAAAGAATATATAACTACTTTAAGGCTATAAGTAATATAAAATATTAAATTGGGGGAATACTCATATTTTCGACGACTTCTTCACGTTCAGATGAGTATTTTAGTTAAAAATATGTTAAACATAACTGTAAAATGACTTACGCTGCCAACAGTAAAAAGCTAAGTAAGTGAAACGTTTTTTCAAAATATCTAACACGAGCATGAAAATATGTAAATGTTGCCGTTCTATAAAACATTTCTTAAGTTAAGGGCGTATTTGATACTTTAAAAATCATTTTTTCTAATCTATTAATTACATATAAAATATTTAATTAAATCTAAAATATAATTAATTTCTAATAACTTCCCAACAACAATAATTTAAATTTAAATAAAGCAAGAATCAAATTTTAAGATCAATAAAGTCAAAATTAATCCAGCATTAGAATATTCTACCATGCAAGCCTACAAAGTTAAATTTAAAATCACATTTAAAAATTAAAATAAGCCTACATCTACCTTACAATTAAATACTACAAACTAACTTAAAACTAAAAGAGAAAGCCTTTCACAATCATCCAGCCTCTAATTCAGGAATTTTAAGATAGTTGATGAGTATTTGCTTAAAATATGTTTCCTTCATTAATGTAACATTTAAAACAACAAAATCAAATCATGGAAACTTATAAATTCTACAATGATGGAGGAAAATATGTTCATCACACACTAAATCAACATGTTCAACAAATGATAAAATAGGCTTTACATTATATTCAATTTTCAAGATTTCAATTTTAAAATAGGCAACTAGCCTGCAACATATCAAAACAAGCAAGGCACACTTGTAATGAATAATATCCACTAATGTAGCAAACCCAAACTTAAAAATATAAAAAGTCACTTGGATAAATTCATTGAGTGCAGAAAGTTCTGCTGGCAAAATTTTAAAGTAAAAAAACAAGAGGAGAGGACCAGCCTTCCAAAAAAAGTTAAATTTACTTGGTAATTGTGTAGTATAAAGTAAATAAGCAACATCCCAAAAGGGCAACATATTTAAATATATTTCAAAGCAAACAATATTATGGAAAATCCTTATATTTTAGATTTAATTAAATATTTTATGATTTAAAGATGAAGCTATTTTTTGGTTTACATCTTTGCTTCTTAGTAAAATACAAAATCTCTGGTTTATTTTGAAGTTTCAAAATTTCCCTAAAACTAGATTCCCATTATGAATGGCAACACAAAAAACCTTGTTATGCGATTTTGAACACGCTAGAGCTACTTGCTCTTATAACTCGTAACTCGTTAGAAACAAAATTGAAATGTAAAGCCGTCATCTTTGAGGCAACGCATCTTCAAGCCAAGCCAGTGGCTGTAGACTGGCTGTAGCCGGCGGCTTTGAGTGGCTTTCCTGGCGTTCTTGAAGTTTGACTCAAAGAACGCGAATTTCAAAAATCTTCAAGCCGTCTTCTTTGAATCAGCTGTTCTTTGTTTACATTTTTTCATTTTCTTTTATTCGTCAAGGTGGTTGGATTGTCTTGCGATTTTTCTGATGAAAAAATTTTAACTTCCAGGAAAAAGAGGTAACAAAACACTACAGAAATCATAGAGAGCATAAATATAGTACTTCATCGCACATATCACTGATGCAAAGCGCTGTATGAGCATATTCTTTTATAAGGCTTGCTTTTGAATTTGGAAGATTTTAGTGTCTTTCATATCACAGGCTATATATATATATATATATATATATATATATATATATATATATATATATATATATATATATATATATATATATATATATATATATATATATATATATATATATATATATATATATATATATAATATACCTCCTCCATTGAGAAGGGCTCTTGCGACACCACTTTATACACAGTATCATACTTTCTCTGTCCAACTCTCCGACCCCAGACTTAACCGCTTGCTCACTCTTACATGTACTCTACTGGTAAAGTCTGGAACACACTCCCTTTATCTGTTTTCCCAACTTCCTTTGACTTGCACACTTTTAAACACCGTTTATCGGTTCACGTCGGCCATTAGCGATCAGATCCCGAATGTTCCCCAACTCTGGTGGAATTTGGTAGGCCTCCGGCCTTTGCCCATATATATATATATATATATATATATATATATATATATATATATATATATATATATATATATATAATATATATATATATATATATATATATATATATGGTAATAGTTTAATCTATCACAATCACTGACATCTTCGGAAACGCACTACTCAAACCTTCATCTCTCTTTAATATTCTCTTTCTCGTGATCTTTCTTGGAAAGTTCAAATTACTTCTTCCTAAACAAGCTTTAGGAGTTCTGAGGTCCCTTCAGAATTTCTTCACTCCACCCTAGTTGTTTGCTCTTACAGGGGTGTTGTTCTCCCTTGTATGGAGTACACATCACACATGGTGTGGTTTCACTCATACAGCTCTCCTTGAAAGGGTGGACTCTAGGACGATTTTCCTATTAACTCCTGCTCTCACTAATTCGCTCCAATCTATTTATTCCCGTCGTTATTGCGCAACTCCCTCTATACTATCGCAAATACAATTTACACTTTTTCTGAACACCCAAGTCGCATACCTTCTCCATTGTGAAGGACTCGTGCGACACGTCTTTATACTGTCCTATCCTTTCTCTATCCAACTCTCTGACCCGACTTTAACGCTATGCCCTGTCCTACATGTATTCTACTGGTAAAGTCTGGAACACACTCCCTTCCCCTTTTCCCCAACTTCCTATGACTTGCACAGCTTCAAACGTCGTGTATCGGGACCGTCGGCCTTTAATTTGATCACAACAAAACAAACTTATGAACAAACAACGATGAATCCAATGATGAAAACAGACTCCTATAAGTAAATTTTGACGTACCGTACTTATATATATATATATATATTTATATATATATATATATATATATATATATATATATATATATATATATATATATATATATATATATATATATATATATATATATATATATATATATATATATATATATATATATATTATAGAAATGGACCGGATAGTAATTTTTTACTATCCGCGGATGCGGATGCGGTTGCGGATATTCAATTGCGGATATCCGCAGATGATGATGCGGATAGTTTAATTTTTTAAGAGTTTTGCCATAGATTCTTGGAATTTCAAATATAATATCCAGAATCTATGTTACCAGGGTGTGGGACATGGACCCAACTCTTGAACACCCACCCCCCAACCTCCACCCATTTGGAAAAAGGTTATATATATATATATATATATATATATATATATATATATATAATATATATATATATATATATATATATATATATATATATATATATATATATATATAGCCAGTAATTCAGTATTACCTTCACACTTCACAGTTTCACATGCTCCATTTGAAGTTAATAATTGATAAGTTATTTCTTAGAAATAAAAGCTTTTGGGTTCTTTCAAGTGAAAGTTTGATTCGCTTTTCGTCGCAAATGAGGCCTGCTCCACTGAAAAGACGCTCACTAGCAACACTAGTTGAAGGACATGCTAAATAAGTCCTTACCAGCTCAGCAAGAAAATTGAAACTTTTGCAATTATCTCTCCATCAAACCAGTTGGTCTTTATCTGCCTCCAAACGTGGGAGTTTCAGATAATTTTCAATAATCGATATTGTATCCTTTGACACTTCTGACTGTGATTCTTCATCGCTGCTGGAAGCTAGAAGATCTTTCATTGATTTAGCAATGCTTAAGCTAACAGATTTTGTTTCTTTTGTATCTGAGAGCTTTGGCTTTTTCTTGAAAGGCGTTATTTTAGCTGTTTCTATCATCTCATCGCATAAGCATCCTAATTTGATTTTAACATTCTGAGAAACAAGTGGTTTAAAATTTTTTGTTTTGTACCTAGGATCTAAAAAGGTTGCAATTGTATAAGCATCATCATTTTCCAGGTTTTCAAATCTGTCGTTCATCTCCTTCATTATTGTTTCAGTCATCCTTGAAACTCCCTTAGACTTAATAACATTTATTAACACAACTTTCAATGTTGAAACAAGTGGTATCACATCTGACAAACATGATTCAGCTGAACTTGTTAATTCAATGCAAGGACTTAGTTAATTTGTTAATTCTTCAAAAGGCTTAAGGATATTAATACAATTATTTAAAATGTCATTTTCTTCAGCTGTTAGAGGCTTTATTTTTGTGCTGCTTGAAGCATAAAGGCAAATGGCCTCTATTAATTTCGCTCATCCTCTCAAGCATATGCAAACTACTATTCCAGCGTGTTTGAATACCTTGCATGACAGAAAGTGGACGAACATTTAATCTTGTTTGTATTTTCTTCAGCTCATTTTGGGCTACAACGGAGTGATTGAAATGCGTAGCAATTAACCTACATTTGGTTATTAAATCGGATACACATTTTTGACTCATAATGGAATTTTTAACTACTATCTGAGTTTGGTGTGCAAAGCAATCTACATTTTTCACTCTTGCCAGAGAAAGTGCTTTTTTGTATTTGTGCCCGAATCCCTGACTACGCAGTGCACTTCATTTAATGAAATCTTCCATTTTGTCAGCATCTTTTCAAATACAGTTTCAAGATAGTCGCCTGTATGGCGCTCAGAAAGAGGTTCTGCATTCAATACAAAGTTTTGCCTTTGAAAGTTTTTATCGATTGCATGATACGTAATTTTTTACTATCCGCGAATGTGGATGCGGTTGCGGATATCCAATTGCGGATATCCGCGGATGCGGATATTGGAAAAATGATGATATATATATATATATATATATATATATATATATATATATATATATATATATATATATATATATATATATATATATATATATATATATATATATATATATATATATATATATATATATATATATATATATATATATATATATATATATATATATATATATATATATATGAGAGAGAGAGAGCAATTAAACTGATCAAAGCGTAAAGTGTATTAAAAAATAACTTAATTTGCACTTTAATCACTAGAAATTTTACAAAAAATGACAAAAAAAACGTACTTATAGCAGTTTGGACATTGTAGTTATAAATAAAAAATATCAGACAAATAATGGCAGTACATAATGAGCGAGTAAAAGTATAATTTAAAAAAAAAATTATTGCCATATAATTAAATTAAAACTTTGACTAATAAACAAAACGTAAAAATTAAAAAAGAAATAATTTTAGAACCATTTCTTTCGTCATTATTACTACTAATAAAAATATAATAATAATAATAATAATAATAATAATAATAATAATAATAATAATAATAATAATAATAATAATAATTCTTCGGTTTGGTTCTTCTCAAATTCTGAAAACTTCTTTGAAATTATTGAAGAGAATCTTCCATTTTTGAAAACGTCCCTGAGCTCTGATGTATATAAAAAATCACTGCTTCATATTCTTCCTCTGTTGATAAAGGAACAAAATTATTAAGTCAAAATATAGAAAATACTGCAAAGGACTTGAAAATTCTTAAGTTAATAATCAACAAAATCAATAAAAGGATAAGGAAATTGATAAAAATAAGTCTGCAGATTAATGCTATATACTAGTATATAAAAATTATTAGGTCCATGGGATCCTGAGAACTATGAACGTCAGGAAGGCCAGTGGCCCGGATGGCATTCCTCTCTGTGTTCTGAAGGAGTGTGCATTTGAGCTGGCGCCTGTCATCTAGAGATTCCCTCCCTTCTTTCAGATCATTAGTACAGCTTTCGAAGTCTACTGGTGACATATTTTATTATCTCTCTGATTTATGGTCTTCAGCTTTTAGGGATTATGGGGAGTCTTGTGTGGTGTAGCTTGACCTTTCCAAGGCTTTTGATATATGGCATGCGTCATTACTCTCCAAGCTCCATTCCTTTGGGTTCCCTCCATCACTTTGATTACTTATGTCTAGTTTTCTCTCGGATCGTTCCATATCGGCACTTGTCGATGGAACGACCTATTCCTCCTTTTCTGTCAATTGTGGTGTTTCTCAGGGTTATGTTCTATCTCCAACTTCATTCCTACTTTTCATCAACGATCTTCTCATCTCCACATCAACTCTGTTCATTCATATGCAGATAACTCAACTCTTCATTCTTCTACTCATTTCAAATCTGTTCTCTTTTGCTTCTACAATTGCTTCTCGTCTTCAACTTTCTCACTCTATTCTTGCCGATCTTGACGGGATTTCACGATGAGTCGTCTCAACCTTGTGAAATTCAACTCTTTAAAAACTCAACTTCTTCACACCTCCTTCTGAAAAACACCTCCCAACATTACAATCTCTTTCAACGGCTCTCCTGTAAACAACATTAACATTCTTGGTCTCAACATTAACAATAAACTTTCTTTGAAACCTCATATCACAATCTTTGTTAAGGCGGCTTCAAAGAAGCTGGGAATACTGTTCAGATTGCAGATCATCTAAATATAAATTATATAAGGGTCTTATCAGCCCTTGCATGGATTACTGTTCTTACATTTGTGGGGCTCCGGTACCACCTTTTTTTTTAAGGTTTAACCTAAGGTCAAAAGATTAATATAACTGTAGGCTACTGTCAAACTCGCTTAACCCTTTGTCTATGCGACGTGACGTTGGTGCACTATCTCTTTTCTACAGGTACTAAAACGGCAGTTGCTCAAGGGAATTGACGTCTCGCATTCCACCACCACTTCGTCCCACTCTCGCAGCACAAGGGATACCAGATTTCACATGAATTGTGAGTGAATATTGTAAACTCCGGACTTGTCAGTTGTGGTGAATTCTTTCAAGTAACTTCTGTTCTATGGAACTCTCTGACATCATTTATTTTTCCTGCTGCATTTAATCTTCCTCTCCAAGGCATCTGTCTGTGTTCACATAAGAGATTTGAATTAGGGTGTGCTTTATTTTATATTTCTGTCCCCTACCTAGAAAAGGGCTCAGCATGTGGGTGATGGTGAAATGTAAAAAAAAAATATATATATATATATATATATATATATATATATATATATATATATATATATATATATATATATATATATATATATATATATATATATATATATATATATATATATATATATATATATATATATATATATATATATATATATATATATATATATATATATATATATATATATATATATAAAAGGTGGGAGTCTTTTTTGCGGAAGACTTGAAAAGATAGATGAGGATACAGAGATAGTGATCAGAAAAACCCAGAGGAGGACAGAGTTTGACAGTAAAAGGAGAAGGATTAGAAGTTTAAATAATGGTCAAAAATATTGATTTGTTCTCCAAGACGATCAGAGATACGAGTAGAATGCTGCACCAACTGCTTAAGGTTGTTTTCTTGGTGAATGGAAGGCATCTTTACCGGCTGTATCATGAAAACTTGAAAGTCATTGGCGGTGGTGAACAATGAAATCACCTAATATGATGATTACTGAGAAGGTGAAGAAGAGGGAATGTGCTCTGTTTTGGAGTTTACATAGTCGATATATTTAGGGTAGTCAGTAGAATTGAGATAAATAAACAGAACAAATGAATTTAGTAGTAGAATGACAAGAGAACTTAAGTCACAAGTTGGAAAAATCAGAAGATTTCAAATTAGAGATATGAGCAAACAACCTTCTTTAGCTAAAAATTGAGGATAAAGACATTAAGAGGAAACAGAATATGGTTTGCCATCAGAACGCTCAAGCACCTGAGTTTCGGTAAAAAATACGAGGTAAGGTCCAGAAGAAGAGAGGTGGTGTTCAACAAAGTGGAAATTCGATTGAAGACCGCGAATGTTGCAAAATTTAAACAAGAAATAGACCGTGTATTAGGGCAAGTCGGTTGCAAAGTCTTGGCGGCACCAACCCTATATTCACCTATATATCAATGTTAGGTTTAGCAATGTGACTTCAAAATAACTAGATTTTATGGATAAAAGAAAATCTAAATTTTATGGTTATTGAATATTTTCACTTTTGCTTCAATCTTCATGAGTTTAGTAAAAAAAAATTGGTATCTGTAAATTATAGAGGTATCATATTAGTACTTTGTATCCGGTGGTTTAAAATTATTGGTATTGGTTAAAATTTTGGTATAACTCCATCCCTTTATATATATATATATATATATATATATATATATATATATATATATATATATATATATATATATATATATATATATATATATATATATATATATATATATATATATATATATATGACCTTTTGTTATACAGTACTGGTACCGTGGCTCAAACGGTAGAGTGATTGACTCAAGTGCTTGAGGGCTCCGGTTCGATCCCACTTGGGGATTCTAGGTATATACTACCTAGAAAAGTTCCTCTACTAGAATAGGGCAATGCCAGTGAGATGTGAACTTTCAAATAAAAAAAAAAATATATATATAATATATATATATATATATATATATATATATATATATATATATATATATATATATATATATATATATATATATATATATATATATATAATATGTATTATTATTTTACAAGGAATTAATAAGACTAAAACTGAATTCAAATTACAAACCTGCATATTATTTTTTTTTTTTTTAAGCCTTCTTCATCCATATAAAGAGTAGTCTTTTTAGTCAATATTTCCTTAAATAACTTTCACCAAGCATTTTATATTTAAAGAAAAGTTATGAAACAAAAAAAAAAAACAAAAAAAATATATAATATATAATATATATAATATATATATATATATATATATATATATATATATATATATATATATATATATATATATATATATATATATATATATATATATATATATATATACAGTAAAGTAAGAGGTAAAATTTAAAATTGAGTGATGAAAAATTAAAATGAGGTAAAAAGAACCACTTGCATAGGGTAAAACTAACCATTCAATGTTATCTAAAAATGGCTATTTTGTATTGCTTTTTATTAATATAAATGGGTAATAATATTATTATAGACTATCAAAAAAAAATTTAAGAAAACAAATTTTTATTTTTTTTTACTAAAAAATTAAAAAAAAAAATTAAAGACATGTATGAGAGCAAATTTTATGCAAATTTTTTCAGCACATTCCCTTTGTTAAAATGACTTGATAATCATCAATATTCATTTCCTTATAATTAAATTTTTTGTCTGCTACTCAAAAAATTTTATATGCCCATGAATACTCAATCAAAAAAATCAAAATTTATCTTTTTGCCAAAAAAATATATTTGGGCATAACTTTTATTTTTTAACCATCCAAAGTTCACAAAATTTTCAAAGGCTGTTTAGTTAGGCAAGATACAAATTTTTTTTTACAACAAACAATTTTGTTGCTGTGCACGGAATTTTTTTTTATTGGATATACAAAAATATTTCATATGTAACCAAAACTTGCATGAATAAGTGAGAGAAATGTA
>SEYY01017775.1:12500-14858 GCA_009176605.1 Armadillidium nasatum
AATATCACAATAAAAACAACCTCCCATAAAAATAATACGCAACAAGTGAATTTTGTTTACAAAAGTCACGTGATTTGCTAAGATGTTTCTTAGTCATGTCTTCACCAATCTTAAAGATTCGGCTTAGCTTGAAGATTATTATTATTACTTTTCGCGCCAAAAGCCATTTAGCGCCCGCGAAATTGCCTCAAAGAACGGTGTTTTTCGGCTAAGTTTACGCGGGACTTGAAGATAAGCGGAAATTTTGACTCAAAGAAGACGGCTTAAACTTTGGGGGTATTTTAAATATCAGGCAAAAAATTCCCCGTTTTAGTTCTCACACAGCCGCTAGGCGGAGATTAATCGCTATGAAATTCTAGAAATCAAGAAAGGGTTTCATCAATGAAAATCCCAGACTTGCCGCAACTTATTATATGGTAAACTTTGGTATAATATACTTAAGTATAGGTTGTGTTAAAAAAGGGGATGAAATCTGATATGTTTCCCTTGGGCTCGAGTTCAGAAGGAAGGATCCTTTGAGCTGAGTTTGCATGAATAGTCAGTCTTTATTGAGCTCTCTTATCGTGTCTTTCATTCGTTCTGTCGTGGCTTGGTGGTAACACTCTGACTTACTTTCGTATTAGTCAGATTTCGATTCCCCGTTCAGCAGACGAGTTATATATATATATATATATATATATATATATATATATATATATATATATTATACGAGTATATATATATATATATATATATATATATATATATATATATATATAATATATTATATATACTATTTGAAAACAAGTGTACCATTATCAAATTAATGAGACTGAATTGTCAGAATAAAACATCTGAAGTAAAAACTTTCAACTATGGTGAATGCTTCGCTAATTTAGTTTTCTTCTATTGTCAACGAGTTATAGCTCGCCAATTTTATTAAAATATAAGATTGTATTTATTAATTAAAAGGAATTATGTTTCTTAAATTTTCAAAGAGACAGTGGTTAATTCTGATAGTTTACTGTGTTGCTAATACCTTATCAGGTTTTTGTGCTTCTCTACAGGGACCAATTTACCCCATGGTAGCTGAAAGTAAAGAAGCAACTCCTTCTCAGTATGGATTTGTTTTCGGAGCTTATAGTTTGGCTCTCTTCCTTGTCAGTCCTCTATGTGGAAATATGATAATCAAATTAGGAGCAGCGAAAGTTAATCTTTTAGGTCTTCTTATCACTGGAATTACTAGCATTATGTTCGGGTTTGTTGATAAAATTAACGGTACGGTGCTTTTCATTTCAATATCAGTAATAATACGAATATTTGAAGGACTGGGTTGCGCTATGGTTCGTAATGCAGGAACTGCAACAGTTTCCTGTGAGTTTTCTGAAAAAGTAGAAACATCTTTTTCAATAGTTAACAATTCTTTTACTGTTGGTCATATCATAGGTCCTGTTATTGGTGGAGCTTTATATGAACTTGGTGGATTTTACCTTCCTTTTGTAATTATAGGAGTTCTTTTAGTGAGTACTACCTTCTTAGTTATATTTTTACCTAATGATTATCCAAAGCAAGAAGAAAATTTCACTAAGGGAATTGTCAAGTTTCTTCGACAACCATTAGTCATTCTGGGAATATTTAATGTGTTCGGAGCTTATCTTCAATTTTCTATTTCTAATCACCGTTCTTGAACCACATATGAAAAGCTTAAATCTCTCTCCACTACAAGTTGGATTAGTATTTTTGTGTCACCCAATAGTCATCCCAGTCACTTCTGTTTTCTGGAGCTTATTATGTGAAAAATACGATAATCCTCTAATTATAAGTGCTTTGGCTTCATCTATCACTACTTGTGGTATATTATTGCTTGGCCCTGCTCCTTACCTTTTCATTGATCTTAACCTTTATACATGTGTCTTTGGATTACTTATCCATGGAATAGGAGTAAATGGTGAAACAATATGTGGATTTTCACTTTTAAACAAAGGTGCTTTCTTAGCAGGTCTACCAAAAAATATTCAGACATCTGGGTTTGTTTCCTCTACACATACATCTTCATTAGCTCTAGGATCATTCATAGGCCCATTAATCGGAGGATATATATTTGAAACTTTTGGCTTTCCTTGGGGATCGCATTTATTTATTTTATACCATCTTATCCTTTGCTTTATTTTGATAATTTACCGATTTTGCTTCTTTGGAAGTTGTTCACCACAGCTTCGTGATAATACTGAACTTGATCCTTTAGGAGAGAAAGTCACAAAATATAAAAGCTTGGAATGATTTTCAAATATTTTACAGTATTTTAAGGTAAGGAGCAGAAAAATATGTTTTATAATTTACAAACTATTTTGAATTTTTCAAGAATTTAATATTTCAGCT
>SEYY01017778.1:0-7500 GCA_009176605.1 Armadillidium nasatum
TTAAATTAAATTATTATTATTATTATTAAAACTACATGTGTATAAACAATCTTCAATAGGTCATAAGATTTAAAAATGACTTAAACAGATATGGACATCCCTCTGGACACTGGCCACATGTGGCCAATAGACATCAGATTTTTGGACAATGTTATTTCAGAAAGTCTTGAATAAATTTAATAATATGTTATGTATTATGGAGTAATAACATTTTCACAATTTGTGAGTTTGGGAATCAATTTTTCTGTATGTTTAAGCCTTACCTTCTCAGGATTTCCCGAACTTTAACTTAGTTGGTACCGTGAATATATTGAAATTATTGTGTTTTCAGAATACCTCTTGCGGTAGTGAATTATAATTTAAGCTTAAAAATTACCATGGGAAAGTGTGCTCCTTCTCTTGGTATAAAACATTTTTTAAGGATTACTCCTAATCTTGATATAAAGTAATTAAAAATAATAAGAATGGTGGGATTAATATTATTTCAGTAGACACATTTGTTGTACTTATAAGTTGTCCGTCCTTAGCTTATTGGATATTGAAAATGAAAAAGAAAATACCTTAAAATTAACAAAAATAAAAATAATTTGTAGGTGTATCAACTATTAAATGTATGTTGATTAAAAGACTGATTGTAGAGTTGTAAGATTCCATGCTAACAAAAACAGGATATGAGCTTCAAAAATCGTGAGGTACGCCGTTATTATTGGGCCGTAATCATCAGAGTTAAATCAAAGACATTCCCTTACTTAGATCAAGTTAAAGGAATGTGATGTGTTTAGGATTTATTAATTGAAGTGAATTAATTTATTACAACAGATGTATAGCGAGTGGTGGCGATCTGTAAAAATAAAAAATAAAAAATAAGGTGACATAGTTTTGATGTCACAAGGAAATATGTTAGCCTGTTAATTATATATATATATATATATATATAATATATATATATATATATATAATATATATATATATATATATATATATATATATATATATATATATATATATATATATATATATATATATATATATATATATATATATTAATATATATATATATATATATATATATATATTTAATAGATGTACAGGTCTTTAGTGAGATGGATATCCTAGGATGGTACACAACTGGAGATGTTCCCAATCAGTCTGATATTAATATTCATAAGCAAATGTGTGATCTTCTCGACTCTCCAATTTTTCTCAAGTTAAACCCCTTGTCAAGACATTCGGATGTAAGTATAACTGTTTTGTATTATGATCTCATGATTATTGATTGAAATCCACTTTCAAGAAAACTCTTAAAATGGGTTTAAAACTTTTTTTTTTTTTTTTGGTGTTGCATATTTTCTGTAGTAGTTTCATACGTTACTTCTCCTATTATACTTATTTTTAATGAGTGGAATTAGAAGATTGTTTTATAATTTTTTTTTTTTTTTAAATTGTGTTCCAAATATTTATTTTTTATTTGTATATGTAACTAAATTATTTTTTTTAAGCTGAAAATAACTCTTGACTTGTTTTTGATATTTAATTAGCAATAAACTTTTTTTTTTTTTTCTTTTTTTTTTTTTTTAAAAAAATGTAAAAAAAATGTAAATGAATATATTAATGAAAAATAACATTTTTTTTTGTTTAAAAAAAGTTTATGGTGTGCTTTATACTTCTCCTAATGAAGCATTTATCTGTTCTGATAACGGAATTAAAATTACTGAACATCTCATTTTAATGTATTTTGTCTTTCTATTTAATCTTAACTGCAGTTAAAGCCATATTTTACCACATCTTTCCACTCCATTTTTCCCTTATTCTGTTCTTTATATAAATTGAGGTTAAGTAAGGATGAAAGAAAAATTGAAATAAGACGGACCCATTAAACTGTTAAAAATTTTTTTTGGGGAAATTCTAAAATGATTTGTCATGAACAGTTTACTCCAAGCAAAAATAAGTTAATTTGTTCATGTACGCAGTTTAAAATAACATAAAATGATTTTATTAGTAAGTTACAAGCAATTTCATTTTATTACCACGTACTCTTACACTGTATTAAAATTTTTGTTAGTTAGATTGCTAATTTTGACCTACAATGTTCATGAGTTATCATGGTCTTCTGTATCTCCTGTGTCACTGACTCACAAAGGAATTCAAATAAGATAAGAAAGATGGGAGAAAGCGACCGCTTCTTATGTTTCTAACATTAACGCCGTAACCTTGGAAAATTATTTATTCGAATTTTCTCATAATTATTGCAAACTCAAAAAAAAAAAAAAAAAAAAAAAAAAAAAAAAAAAAAAAAAAAAAAAATAATCAAAAATACCCCCAGATAAGATCAGACTGATTTGTTATTGACTGAATTAATTATATATTAATTATTTATTTATTAAATAATGATAAAAATAAAATTAAATATTAAATGATTTATTTATGGTGTAAAACAGCAACTACCTATAACAGTATATGAAAGTGTTGTGGATGTTGTTGAGGGAGCTGCAACTTTACTTTTAGTTGAATTGCCTTACACGTTAGCAACCGAAGAAGCAGAGAGGATAGGCATTGATCACGTGGCAAGGATTCATGACTCAGCTGAGTCCTCTTTAGGTGAGATTTTGTTCTTACTTTTTTTTAATAAATATATGTTGGAAAGTTATTTTTGTAAATGTTTAGAAAATTTATATTAGTAATATATGTTGCAATAATCCTCGCAGAACATTGTACCTGCAATATTCGAAATGGAGCAATGCTATTCAATTATGTGGACTTCTAGAACCAAGTACCCAATTCCTTAATTAATCTTTGAATTATTATATTATTATTATTATTTAAGTTTGAATTTCATATTTCAGTTGGAGAGAACTTACAGGCGCAGTACAATGCTATTAAAATGCTTGCCAGTCGTGTCCATTTAATTGAAGAGTACGTTCGGGCAACGCAGAAGGGAGAAGTGCCTTTCAACCATGAAATAATTCGTCAGATTAATGCCCTATCTCATCGATTACCGGTTCTCAGTAGCCCAAAGTTTCGAGAGGAATTTTATAATGTAAGAATATTATTAGTATTATTAGTTATTATTATTATAATTAAAGTGCTTAAATAGAGGTTTGAACATTAAAGATTAAAGTGAGATGTTTTCAAGAAAGCTAAATTAAATTATTGTTGGTAATCTTTAGAGGGAAAGTTTAGTAGTAACGTAACAAGAAGAAAGGATTGCCATCTTAATAAAGAAAAAAGTTAGCTTACAAAAGTTTTAAAGAGACATTCCTTCGCATTGTTGTGAAATTCGTCAGCAATAAAACCATAAATCATTAAGTCTATTATAATTTACGTTGCTACTCAAAAGAAAACAACTTATTTAGATTATATAAGAGTTCATTCATGACTAACTTGTTCTGGTTCTTTGATATTTAATGAATAAGAAAACTTATATTTTTGGGACATAGTCTTTCTCTCAATGTAGAGATCTAACAGCTTCAGTATAAAAGAGAATTGCGAGAAAAAAAAATGTAAAATATACTTATTCAGTTCACTTATACTAATTTAGAAATTTAGAAACAATTTAAAATGACTACTATGGTTTTTAATCCATAAATAATGGTTATGCATCCTAGTAGACCCGAGTTGAGCAAAGTTTATATTTTTTCATATACCAAAACCTTATAAAACATCCTTTTTTTTTTAAATGTACTCAGCATGGGAGTACAGGAGAGTTAAAAATTACTTAAAATTCTGGTTGCGAAATTCGTTGATATTTAAAAAACGATTATAGATTCATTATATATATATTATATATTATATATATATATATATATATATATATATATATATATATATATATATATATATATATATATATATATATATATATATATATATATTATATATATATATATATATATATATATATATATATATATATATATATATATATATATATATATATATATATATATATATATATATATATATATATATATATATATATATATATATATATATATATATTTATATATTTTAAATATATAGATATGAGAAAATTTAGTATTAATGTATGTATTTTTATTTCAGCAAAACAATGATGTTGCTCTAATGGCGTACTTGGGAGCAATAACAAAATGTTGTAATACAATGAACAAATTTATTAATCGATTCAATCAGTTACATGAAAGATTCGCTATTGGAAGGAGAATGAGAGGACTTTTCTTTTAAATTTACTTTAATTTAAGGAACTTTAAATTTATTAAAAATAAACATAAGTAACAGTATATTATTTTTTCCATAACTTTCATCATTAAAATGAAAAAAATTGGTAAACTTATCGTCAGTGGTGGGCGATGTTTTCTTTATAAGATTTTCTTCTTGCTAAAATACTTTTTTAAAAAAAATATTTTTTTCAAAACTTTCGTTATTTTTTTTTTTTCATCAAAGTAAAAGAGTCAAGTTAATTTGTTGTATTAATTAATACAACAAATTAAATTTTTTTTTTCATCAAAGTAAAAGATTAAAGTAAATTTGTTGTATTAATTAATACAAAACATTATGGAAATAAATCCATAATTATGAAAGATTTATCCCTTCATATTGTGTTTTCCTTCACTTCATTCTATTTACATCTTCGTGAATGGCCTTGAAGCTTAGAGAGTATTAAAACTAGGGATGGAGCGATACCAAAATTTTTACCGATACCGATACCGCTGCCTAAAAATTTACAGGTACCGATAATATACCGATACTTTATCCACTCGTATACCAAAATTTTTACCGATACCGATACCGCTGCCTAAAAATTTACAGGTACCGATAATATACCGATACCGATACTTTATCCACTCGTATCGTATACCAAAATTTTTACCGATACCGATACTAAGAATTTCAAATTCACCGATACCGATACCTGAAAATATACCGATACTTACCGATACCGATACTTCACTCCATCCCTAATAAAACTATTTTGAAGAATTTTCTTGCTGTCTTTTGCTAGGTTGGAACTATGCTTTTATTTTTACTTGACGTTTTAAGTCCTTTGTACCAAGCTATAAACTAGAATAAATATTTCGTTGAGACACCTCTAATATGCATTGTCTATTCTTTCTCATCGCTGATCTTTTACTTGCTATTAGTCTCGGCTGTTATTTGTTAGGATTGCACCTCAGGTGAGTATCGTTCGGGTTCGTAAATAAGGGTATTAGTATATGTTTTTTGTACCATGTGTTGGTTTATGAAATGCTATATCTTTCTCTGTAATGATGGATTTTTAATTCTCTAATAAGTTTCTCTTTCATTACTAACTGGTGAAATGTTTGCAGAAACACTACTTTATTAACATGTTCATTACTAGGTTTGTTCATTGAATTCGAAGTATTAAGCCGTTTTCTATTCGTCCACAAACTTCCTAAAAATTTTGTCGCGCGCCATTTTCGTAAGGGATTTTTTTAGAGCAACTTACGATTTCTTACGATTTGCACAATAGAACGGGTTTTCAAAATTTTTTAAAAATATCTTATGTTCTCGAGTCAGGCTGATTTCAATTCAACATGGCGGCTGTGCTCTCAAAATATTCAACTGATACAAAATCAAGAATTATCTTGAATTATAAACAGCCAAATCAAAATAGTAAAACCTATTGTTGACAAGTTAAGAAGAAATAACGTTACTGAAAAAATATTTTCTAATATAACTTAATTATACTGATTGTTTATATAGCCTACTAGTATTCCTTTTTGTTTCATATGAAACTAAAATTTATAAATAATCTTGAAAATTACTGTTTTAAAGACTCGGAGCTTTATTTGTTTCTGAGAGCCAACCTTACCATCTTAGGCAATATACGACGTCCCTCCAGGCAGACAAAATACTGCCCTTTCATGCCATTAATTTCGGTATAATTTATAATATACTGTCCCACAGAACTTTAATCCGTTTGTTGAATTTTGTTGTAAATTTTGTTTCAGAACATATTATTATTATTATTATTATTATTATTATTATTATTATTATTATTATTATCCGTAATTTTTAATATGTGGAAAATATATATTAAACTACAAATATCATATAAAATATATAAAAAAAAAATAAATGTTACCCTAAATATTTGTTATTCTTATTATTTTTTAATTTGTACTAGAAAACTGTTAAAATGATTTAGAAATTTTAAAAATTAAAAATTATTTTTCTTGTATGTTTATTGTTATGTAGATAAGCGAATTTTCTTTTAATAAATTTTTCAGTAGTTTCAATATTACTCAATTCAAAAAAATATAGTTCATTGAATGTTTTTGAAGGTTTCTGTACCTTAACATTACTTGGTTTTATTGTTTTTTAAGTACATCACTTGAGAAAAATTTGCATGAAAACATTGAGAATTATTTTAGTGAACTTTACCGCTGCTTATGATATTAAAATATCTGTAGGAAAATTGAAAGAGTAAGTATTCTAAATAAATGTGTCTTACTTGAAAACAATTTGGCTGCGCATCAAATAGAAAAAGCGAAAACAAAATAGAAATTTTAAAAAAACTTAAAAATAAAGTAATAAAATAAAAGAAAATTGATATAATTAATAAGTTTCAGAATTAAAAAGATGGTAAATATAAAAAATCTCTGAACTTACCAAATTGGATAAGTTATGGTACCATCTAATTTACAAGTAAAAATAACTTATTTTCTAGAAAAGATGAAGTTCTTATCTACAATTATCAAGTAAAATTAAGTTCTTGTCCAGAATCAATAAGGGTAGATAGAATTAACTAGATAAACTTTTCTCTAGATTATCTTTTAAATAGAATTAACTTTTAGATAGAATTTTAGATTAACTCTAGATAGAATTAACTAGATAAACTTTTCTCTAGATTTAAAAAGTAAAGATAAAATTAAATGTAAATAATTAATAAACAAAATTCTTTTGTAGTACTATACAAGTAAAAATAAGTTCATGTCTTTACCATCAAATAAAAAAATGTTTGATTTACAAGAGAAATTATAACTTTATTATTTATTTAAATAACAAGTAATAAAAATTAACATCAAATGGTGAAAAAAAATTTTAAAAAAAAAATATATATATATATATATATATATATAAATATATATAATATATATATATATATATATATATATATATATAATATATATATATATATATATATATATATATATATATATAATATATATATATATATATATATATATATATATATATATATATATATATATATATATATATAATATATATATATATATATATATATATATATATATATATATATATATATATATATATATTATATATATATATATATATATATATATATATATATATATATATATATATATATATATTAATATATATATATATATATATATATATATATATATATATATCTATATATAATATATATATATATATATATTATAGTATATATATATATATATATATATATATATTATATTAATAAAACAAACAAAGAAAGTATTAACTGCCCCAAAGGCTGTACTATTA
>SEYY01017778.1:12500-14870 GCA_009176605.1 Armadillidium nasatum
ACTTATATATGGAAGGGGCTTAGTGAATACGACCTAAAATTAAAAAATTGATATGAAAAGATAAACATCGAGATACAAATGGCAGCTACGAAAATGGTTTGTTTACGCCTAAATATTTAGAAGGAATTTAGTCAACTCCAAAAAATATATCTTCAAAAAATTTAGAAAATTTAGATCACGTCATTTTCCCTCGAAAATTGGGGTATTTTCGCGTCTAAAGTGACGAAGAGAATGCTGTTTTTGTCTTAAAATTTTGGGAAACTAAATATTTAGTTGAAAGGGACGTATAAAAACGGCTTTATTCTAAACTTTCTTGTTTTAATTTGCTGATGCCCTCATTCTATTTATCTGTTTGTCTATATACATTAAACGACCATATACCTGTTCTATTATGCCTGGGTTGAGACTGTTAATCTAAACATTTGTTGATCCTCGATCTTCTTTTTTTTCCAACAAATTAATTTCTGGATATACGAAACTAGTATTCTTTAAAAAAGTGATTAATCAGTTTATTAAACTGAATGTATTAGCTTAGGTAGGAATAGTTGTACATAGAAATTTTGGGTCCTTGGCTTTTAATGTAAAGCTGGACTCCTATGTTTGGATAGGTGTTGTGACGTCCAGTCACACTTTAGAATAGTAAATGACAATGGCTGGCTATCTTCTTTATTAATAAATAGGCAAGGAACAGTCTTCACAGAAATAAGAAGACAATAACAATATCGGTAAGAACCCGATTGGAAACAGTAATAAAATAATAAATAAATTTGGTATATAAAATTATCAATATAATAACAATGTTCAGTGTCTCAACCAGGTACTGATAAAATTATTCATAAAAAATGACATCAATAATTATTGAAAACAAATATAAAAAAAATACTCCATTATAGTTGGAATTAATACACATATAATAGACAAAAAAGCATTTGTTTTATTTGTAAGATAATAACAAATCCCCTTCCTGTATAAAAATAAATAAATAAGTTTATGAAATACATATATTTTAGTGGCAGCAAAAGTAAATAATTACCTGCGGATGGCTACGAGTAGTTGCCATAGGTGGAATATTCTGTTGCATAAATGGCTATACACAGACGAGCTGCAACAGTTGCAATGACCAATTGATGTTCTATTAGCGAAAATATAAAAAGAAATATAGAAAAGAGAAAGAAAAACTACGGTATTATAAGAGTATGAATTATATTTGCGATTCCTTCGACAAAGAAAGTTAATAATGAGATGTTAAAAATTTACACATCACTCTTAGGGGTATCTAACTTTTTCACCTAGGATATTCTCTTTCCGCATGTACGTATTAAAAAATCAACAGCTCTGAATCCTCTAAAAGTTCTTGATTATACTGGCGATGCAAAACTAAACTAAAATGCACAATTGGATAGTATAATAAAAAAAATTGAGAAATTGTAGTAAGGCCTATGATCAAAATTCGATTGCTTAAAAATTTTTATTTCACCGCAAACGCTCTGTTGGCGTTCCACAAGTTAGGAAAGAAGAAAATAATATACCAGCTTGCGTGCGGAAAGTTGAGGTGTCTACTTCAGGCTTTACTGGGTTGTGTCTGTAATTAGGTATAACCGTATATAACATTATTTGTGCAACATTCTGTTTTTAACTTAAAATGCATACATTGAAGGTTGGAATGGACAAAACTCTTTGAAACATTTTAAAACAGCTATGCTCAAGGAAATGATATTTCCTATGTTTTAAAAAGGTTTTCTTTGTTTTCAAAAGTATTTGTCATGCTCTGTGAAACAGTTTCCAAACGAAAAATGAATTTTTCACAAACATCTTTTTTTTCGAGTCCATACTTAGTAAAGGCGTTTCCATTTCCCACTTTAAATGGGAAAACAAAAAACTGCGTTTTATCTATTTATGAAACATGAAATTATTTTTCATGTTATATACTAATCGAAAAACTAGTAAATAAATTTCTTTCATTTTCCGATGTCCTCCGAATACGATGTACTAGCCTTTGTTGTAACAATTATCCACCCCCACCCATGCCCCCAAAAAGTTACTTTCTTCGATCGGGTCTCAAAAAGAAAGATTTCTTTTGTCGGTTCTCAATAAAAATATTGAAACTGAGACTAAAAGATAAAACAATCCATTCCAATGAAACGAGTTTCTTCACAATTTGTTTTTAAATTGTTAAGCAATTAACGTTTGTAAAATTATTTTTTACTCTCAATGCAATACATATACGAATGACTCACGTTCCGATTAGCAACCGATTGAAGAAAAAAATAAAGTAAATAAAAAACTGTGGGTAGTCGAGTAACCATTATTTTTTACTCCGTGAATATAATTGAAGAAGACTGGAGACTTGCCTTGAGCTAAGGCCAGTTC
>SEYY01017779.1:0-15200 GCA_009176605.1 Armadillidium nasatum
AAAGAAAACAATGAAGAAAAAGAAAACAAAAAATGCCATAAAGATTGCAATAAGAATACAGAAAATTCAAAATATTCTTCTCAAAATGTAGAAAAATCACTTACCAAGAAGGATAATTTCTTCAACCAACTCATAAACTTTGAAGAAGCATTTCCATCATTCAACGAGTTGTCTACTCTATTAAGGAATTCTGAAGAAGGTCCCTTCGAAGTAAATGTCAATCTTCGAGGATGTAACCCAGAGAAAGTCAAAGTCGAGATAAAAGATGATATTTTGAAAGTAGAAGGAAGTAAGAAAACGTCCGAAGGTAGCAACACCTACGTAAGACACGAACAAACCATTCCGAAGGGAGTTTCTGCTTCTAGTTTAAAGGCTTCATTACTTCCTGAAGGAATCCTAACCATACGACAAGACGAGAAGGTCGATGTTCCTGTGACAATGATCACAGAGAAGGAATCCAAAAAGTCTTCAGAAGAGTTACGAAAGAAAGCATAATTTATTATTTTTATTTTGTATTTATAATTAAAAATATTTTTATTAATAATTTATTAAATATTTTTTATTATTTTATGTTGATTTAATTTGTATTTGATAAAAATATTTTTGTAAAACTTGATTTCCATATCCTCTTTATATTGTAATACTGTAATTCTATATCCTGATATATATATATAATATATATATAATATATTAATATATAGTATTTATTTATATTGTCTATTATATATTAATATATATATATTATATATATAATATATATATTATATATATATATATATATATATATATATATATATATATATATATATTAAAATTATATATATTATATATATATATATAATATATATATATATAATATATAATATAATATATATATATATATATTTATAATTGGGTGGTTAAATTTAAGGGCCGATGTTGATTTTGAATAAAACACAATTACATGATAAATGGTATGGTTCAATTATTATGGAACAAAATTCGGCCAAATGGCCGCCGCGACCCGCGGCACACCTCCATCCCATTTCCAAATTTTCGATGACGTGAGGCATAATTGAGGTTCTATGCCGTTAATGTTCCGAATTATCTCATCTTTAGCACTTGAATGTTGCTGGCTTATCACGTACACTTTTCTTTCAAATAACCCAAAAAAGAAGTCAACGGGTCAAATCACATGATATTGGAGGCCAATTGACATCGCCACACGTGGATAACACGGCCATGAATTTATCGCGCAAAATAGCCATTGTTTCGTTAGCTGTGTGCAAGTGGCACCCTCCTGTTGAACCACATATCGTCCATATCCATTCCTTCCAATTCGTGCCATAAAAGTTCGTTATCATCTCATGATAGCGAACACCATTCACAGTAACTGCCTGTCCGGCCTATTTTGGAAAAAATTCGCCCGATGATGCCGCCAGCCATAAACCAACCAAACAGTCACTCTTTGTGGTGCATTGGTTTTTTGACAATACTCTTGATTAGCATTCGCCCAAATGCGGCAATTCTGCTTATTGACGAATCCACTGAGGTGAAAATGTGCCTCATCACTGAAGATGATTTTCTCGAAAATTGATCATCCACTCTTGCATTTGTTGCCACCATTCTGACAATGACGACGTTTTGTTTGTCAAGAGGCTTTAGTTCTTGTGTCAATTGCACCTTTAAGCGTTTAATGCAAGTCTTTGCATAATGTTCATCAACGACGAACGTGAGAGGTGCAATTGTTGGGACGACGACGAGTAGAGTGGATGGCTCCTCAACCACAATATCTCGAACAGCAGCAATATTTTCTGGAGTACGAGCTGTACGAGCATGCACTGGTCTTTTCAAATCTCTTACAGCCCCGGTTTGCTCAAATTTTTTCACGATTTTTCCGGTTGACGCACATTTGGACGATTAAATTGACAAAAAAATCACGAAGTGCACGAATGCATTTTGATTTGAACGAAATTCATAATAAGCCTGAATAACTATAACACGTTGCTCCATTGTGTAACTTTCCAGGTTCAAATGAGTAAGTCTGAAGAAAAAGTAAATGAAATGCAGTAAAAAACTTGACGTTTAGGTGGTTCACATTCAACATCGGCCATACAATTTACCACCCTATATATATATATATATATATATATATATATATATATATAATATATATATATATATATATATATATATATTATATATATATATATATTATATATATTATATATATATATATCAAAGTTTACCGGGTAGATATAACATCTCGATTGTTAAAGTTAAAACACCGGAAAAAAAAATACAATTAATATGCAGGACACTACAGTGATTTATTATAAGAAAAACACTATTGTGTGCTCTTGGAAAAAGTAACTTAATTTTTTTATTTTTAAATAAAACTGATAATGCAAAATACACTAGATAGTTCAAGAAGAAGAATGTGATTAAAATATCTAGTTACAAAGAAGAAAAAATGTTAAATAGTGAGAACCAGGAGGATTTTTGCAATTAAGCTAACAGGGAAATAAAAATGAGTTGTCAGCACTTAATATAAAATCCAATTTTCAAGAATTTAACTAAATAAGAGAGAAAAACCTCTTAAACATGAATTAAAATGAAAAATTATATGATTAAGATAAATATAGTAATTTAGTTGAAAAAAATAGGATAGTAATAGCATAATCAGTGTTGAAAGAAAACAGATATCAAGATATTAAATAATATTAATTCACCTCTTTTTCTCAAAATATTACCTCTAACAAGGGGTCATGCTTTTAAAGTTTAATTCTAGAAATTTCTATTTAATGAAGATCTTACATCAGTAAAGTAAATTGTTTCAAAAAGAAGATATTTTAGTTTTCTTCATCCAAGTGACATTTTAGTTGAGAAGGTCTAAATTTAAATTTAAAAAAAAAAAAAATTTTTTTTAACAACTTTTAAACGAATCTTTTAGTATGTAATACAGGTACTGTTTGATACATATGAACTTTTCAACAAGTCGTAAACACATCATCTCATTAGAATGGTTCTCTTGCGCTATAACACATCATCTTCGGCACCGGTATAGCGAATATTCTGATTAATTAATCTGCTTTATTTAAAAGAAATTAATGATCCGTAATGCTAAATTCATTATTCTTAATAATTTCTATACAAATCTATTTGGGCCATCAATTTTACAAAATGTATTTAATAAAAAGGCCTCGACCTAATTCTTCCATGTTTGTTTACATCACGTGACCATTCAAGATTGCTTATGTAGAAAATTGCTGCACCGTAGTTGGCTGAACGTTTTTAGATTCGTTAAAAATTCCACGAATTTTAATATAAGAATATATTATGAATATTATGAACCTTCGATATCTTTTAAAGGATATGAGAAAACAGGTTTACAAAAATATTTTTATTAAAATACAAATTAAATCAACATAAAAAAAAAAATATTTAATAATTATAAATATAAAATAAAAATAAATAAATTATGCTTTCTTTCGTGACTCTTCTGAACGACTTTTCGGATTCCTTCTCTGTGATCATTGTCACAGGAACATCGAGCTTCTCGTCTTGTCGTACGGTTAGGATTCCTTCAGGAAGTAATGAAGCCTTTAAACTAGAAGCAGAAACTCCCTTCGGAATGGTTTGTTCGTGTCTTACGTAGGTGTAGCTACCTTCGGACGTTTTCTTACTTCCTTCTACTTTTAATACATCATCTTTTATCTCTACTTTGACTTTCTCTGGGTCACATCCTCGAAGATTGACATTTACTTCGAAGGGGCCTTCTTCAGAATTCCTTAATAGAGTAGACAACTCGTTGAATGATGGAAATGTTTCTTCCAAATTTATGAGTTGGTTGAAGAAATCATTCTTCTTTGTAAGTGATTTTTCTTCATTTTGAGAAGAATATTTTGAATTTTCTGTATTCTTGTTGCAATCTTTTTCGCATTTTTTGTTTTCTTTTTCTTCATTGTTTTCTTTTTCCTTTCGAATAACAATGTTTTTAATGCTTCGTGGAATGATATATGGAGGAATTCTTCTAATGTGTCGTAATGGGTGTTTCATAAAACCAAAATCTTCGTCTTCGTCAAACATAAAAGACGAGGGTGTGAAGAAGAGTGTCCATAAAGAAATCATCAAAATGATTTCTTCTACGTAAGAACTCACGTCGTGATGGTACAAAATAGACTTCCATTGTAATTTAAGTTTTGTAGTTGAAAAATACAAAGCACTAGAAATGTCTGAATAATAAACAGAAATACGCTACAATTCCTTTGAAATAGGAATAATCGATCGACTGTTCAGATGCTTTATTAACGAAAGCGAATTCAAATCTGAGATCGAAGAGTTAGCCCTCGCTTTATATATGAAAGAAAATGAATTCTCAATCAATAGAGAAAACGGTAGAATATTCCAGAATTTCAAGAGGTTTTGGGCTAACTATTATAATATATATATATATATATATATATATATATATATATATATATATATATATATATATATATATATATATATATATATATATATATATATATATATATATATATATATATATATATATATATATATATATATATATATATATATATATATATATATATATATATATATATATATATATAATATAAATATATATTAGATGAAAAAATGTTTAAATTGTTAATTTCTAAAACTACGAAAAAAAAATCACAAAAAACATTCAGTATTTTACAATAATTTAATAAAAGATAAATAATATTGTGTTCTCTTAAAGAATAATTTATTTAATTTTTTTTTTTTTTAATATAACTACTAAGAAACTTAATAAAAATAGATAATTTCAAGATGAAAGAAGAAGTAGAAAAAAAAGAAAAGAAGAAATTACAAAAAGAGTAAATGATAGAAAATTAAAACGAAAGTGATTAGTGTGATTAAACTAAGAAGAAGAATGATTGAGTTGACAGCAATTAATATAAAAAAACCGAATACTAAGGAATTAAATTCAAAACGAATAGAAAGAATTTTCGTATCTAGGAATTTAAATGAAAGATAATGTAATAAAGATATATGTAATTTAGTTTAAAAGATGATCTGATTAAAATATCATAATCAGAGACAAAGGTGAAAGGGAAGACGAGAATTAAATAACGTGAATTCTCATTTTCATCTTTTGAAAACTCCCTTCCATATTAATATAATTCTATTAGATGTTAATTCTAATAATGAAATCCATCTGAAATAATAACAAATATGATCAAAAGCATTTCTACAAGATAATGTGTTGTTATATTTTTGTCATAATGGCCGAAATATAAATATAAACGATACATAGGGCAGGACATAGAACAAAAAGCCTTATGGAAATGTTTTGATTATTATTATTATTAGTATTTTATTTTACAAATACTTTTTTTGGTTTTTTTTGTTAGTTACTTTTTTTATTTGATTCCTTATTACTGTCTTTTATTTTATAATTTACCATTGTATCTACTGACATAAATCCAAGATCGTGAGGTTAAATCAAACTTAATACATAAAAAATTAAAACATTCAACATGTTAACCTTAACCCTGTATCTCATACTATCTCTCGTATTTAATAGGCTTATGTAAATTTTTTCCACTGTATAGGTGGTCCCTGTACATTGTCCAAGTGCTTCCCACATTTCTATCTGCTTTGACAGAAATTTCCACCAGAGTTATGTAAATTATTGAAATCTGGTCATGTTAAAGCCCGATATGTCCCGATAAAAAGAGTTCGAAAATATGCAAGGCAAAAGAAGTGGACAAATATATACAGGTAGTGTCTTCCATCTTTCAGACTTTAACAATAGAGTACAAGTGAGATTAGTATATCGATTAAGTGTTGGGTCAGAAAGTTTTTAGAACATTAGAAAAATAAGTTAGATGCCACAAGAGCCTTCGAGACTGTCCCAATCAAACAAATAATAATAATAATACAAATACATGCAACAATGACTAGGTTTATCCTATCCCTATTTATCAGTTTATTCATGCAAAGTAAAATAAAAATAAAAATAATCCCTTGCATATATTTAGTAAACCTAATTAATGACATCATACAACTAATCACACATGCAACATGCAGTGAATCAACTCGCACTACAAAACTGCCAGTTACTTATTCACAAGCTGGTCTAAAATTCATAGGCTTAGTCACAAGCTGCTCCAAATATTCATATACACCCGACAATTTGGCTTAGTCAAGTCATACTATAAGATACCTAAACCATCCATGTATCTATCTAAACTCTCTCTTAAATGCTTTAAGAGAATCACAGTCAACCATCTCATGGGGCAAGCCATTCCAAAAATTAACAACGAACAATATTACTGAAAGAGTATTTTCTTAGATCGAGATGGCATGACTTCTTTTTAATTTTCTTATCATGGCCTCTAGTTTCTCTTCCATGGTCCACTATAAAGTATTTTTCAATCTCTGTATTACTGTCATATGCAAATATTTTGTAAACTTGTATCATATCCCCTCTGAGAAATCTCCTTTCAACAGAGAACATTCTCAGCTCCTTCAACTTCTCCTCATAGCTCTTACTATTGAAACCAGAAATCATCCAGTCAATCCTTGTTGCTCGACGTTGTACTCTCTCCAGTATATCTATATCTTTTCTTAAATGTGGAGCCCAAACCTGTGCACAATACTCTAATCCTGGCCTAACATAGCTATTATATAGCTTGCTTATAACCTCTTTGCTCTTGTAAACTTCATTGTGATTTATTATAGCTAGAATTTTATTAGCTCTATACCTTACTTCTGAACAATGAACACCACTTTCAGATTACTGCTAATATTACCTATATCTTTTTCTTGGTCCACACTCTCAAGCCAATCTCACATTCATATCGTAATTAATTCTTTCATTTGTGTAACCTTTCATTTGTGTAACCTACATGAAGTTCTTTCTAAAATTCATTTCCCACTTATCTGCCCATCAAAAAGTCTTTCTAGATCACCTTGAAGCTTTATACCTCCATCATTATTACTTACTGAGGTGACACTTTGGTATCACCTGCAAACTTAGAAACGTTATATTTAAGACTTTTGTCTAAATCATTCATATATGAGGAACAATAGTGTAACCTCACTCTTCACTGTTTCCCATAATGACCTATTTCCTTTCAGTAGCACACATAAAACTCCTTACTAAGGTGGTAACTTTGGTATTATCTGCAAACTTAGAAACCTTACATTTAAGACCTTTGTCTAAATCATTTATATAATAAGGAACAATAGTGATCCCAGCACAGTACCCTTCGGAACCCCACTCTTCACTGTTTCCAATAATGATTTATTTCCATTCAGTTGCACACTCTATGACTCTATGACAGCTTTTGCATCAGCCTTAAAATGGGTACCCTTTCAAAAGCTTTGCTAAAATCTAAATATATAACATCAACTGGTTTACCCAGTCTATTCATTCAGTAACATATTCCATTAAATTCTAGAAGGTTAGTCTGACATGATCTAACCTTTTTAAACCATGCTGAGAGTTATGCAGTATCTTCTTATCATCCAAATGTTGATCAGAGATAGGATAAGACGGTGTAAAAAAACGTTTAAATTTAACTTATGAAACAAGTAAAATTTATTTACTTGGTCAACTTTAATTTCTGAAGAAATTTCTGAAAATACTTTCGAAAGAAGAAATGCGAAAATATATTTGCTCTTCCAATTAACTTACATAATGTTTCCATTTTGAACAGAGGAACCAAGTCTAAAATTTTTGTGATCATGTTTTTTAAATTAAAATTTTAATATTGCTTTTACAATATTAAATTTATTAAATATAATCATATCATTTACAACTGATTGTTTTATATACTTTCTATTGTTTTTCTATATAGTTTTTAAACTTGCTCACAATCTCAATCATAAAGCAATACTTTTTCTTAAATTAAAAGCTCAAAATTTTCATTTGTTGTTGTAGGTTCATTCTCTAATTTTAATTCCTTTATTTTGCACTTCTCTTATTTTAATACTTCAGTTTCAGACAACAGCAATATATATATATATATATATATATATATATATATATATATATATATATATATATATATATATATATATATATATATATATATATATATATATATATATATATATATATATATATATATATATATATATATATATATATATATATATATATTATATATATATATATTAAAATATTTTAAAAAATATTTTATTAAAAATACAAATTAAATCAACATAAAATAAATACAGAATATTTAATAAAAATTATTAATAAAAATATTTTATTATTATAAATATAAAATAAAAATAAATAAATTATGCGTTCTTCCGTGACTCTTCTAACGACTTTTCGGATTCCTTCTCTGTGATCATTGTCACAGGAACATCGAGCTTCTCGTCTTGTCGTATGGTTAGGATTCCTTCAGGAAGTAATGAAGCCTTTAAACTAGAAGCAGAAACTCCCTTCGGAATGGTTTGTTCGTGTCTTACGTAGGTGTAGCTACCTTCGGACGTTTTCTTACTTCCTTCTACTTTTAATACATCATCTTTTATCTCGACTTTGACTTTCTCTGGGTCACATCCTCGAAGATTGACATTTACTTCGAAGGGGCCTTCTTCAGAATTCCTTAATAGAGTAGACAACTCGTTGAATGATGGAAATGTTTCTTCCAAATTTATGAGTTGGTTGAAGAAATTATCCTTCTTTGTAAGTGATTTTTTTTCATTTTGAGAAGAATATTTTGAAGCTTCAATATTCTTTTTGGAATTATTTTCGCATTTTTTATTTTCTTTTTCTTCATTGTTTTCTTTTTCCTTTCGAATATTAATGTTTTTAATGCTTCGTGGAATGATATATGGAGAAATTCTTCTAATGTGTCGTAATGGGTGTTTCATAAAACCAAAATCTTCGTCTTCGTCAAACATAAAAGACGAGGGTGTGTGAAGAGTGTCCATAAAGAAATCATCAAAATGATTTCTTCTTCGTAAGAACTCACGTCGTGATGGTACAAAATAGACTTCCATTGTAATTTAAGTTTTGTAGTTGAAAATACAAAGCACTAGAAATGTCTGAATAATAAACAGAAATACGCTACAATTCCTTTGAAATAGGAATAATCGATCGACTGTTCAGATGCTTTATCAACGAAAGCGAATTCAAATCTGAGATCGAAGAGTTAGCCCTCGCTTTATATATGAAAGAAAATGAATTCTCAATCAATAGAGAAAACGGTAGAATATTCCAGAATATTCAAGAGGTTTTGGGCTAACTATTAAAATATATATATATATATATATATATATATATATATATATATATATATATATATATATATATATATATATATATATATATATATATATATATATATATATATATATATATATATATATATATATATATATATATATATATATATATATATATATATATATATATATATATATATATATATATATATATATATATATATATATATATATATATATATATATATATATATATATATATATATATATATATATATATATATATATATTATATATATACATATATATTTCGTGAGGTGTGCCCGCCACAATTCCCTTACAAACATAACTATTCTTACCTTTCATTTCACCACCTCCCTCCATCTATGTCTCCACAAATCTTCTACAGTCGTCTAAACTCAAATTCCTTCCATCAAAATCACTCTCACTCCATCCATCCATTTCCACTTCGGCCTTCCCTCCCCCTACCCTTCCCCTATCTACATCGGATCTACGTACCTTGCCAACCATTCTGTTCTCTTTCATTCTTCACATATGTTCAAACCATTTTAGACATCCTCCTCCTCTCTCTATCAATTACACCCTTCTTCCATTTACACATCTCCCTTTATCTTTCATTTCTAATTCTATCAATCCTTCTCAATTTATATTTCGCTCTCAAATCTTTCATCTCAAAGACATTGAAACTTTTTCTCGACCGAGCACTTATCGTCTATGTTTCACACACATACAATACAGAAGGTGAACACATACATTCAAACATTCTTATCTTTATTTCTTTCGAAATTTTTCCTTTTTCCATACTTTTCTTAGGCCCCCAATACTTTCATTCCTTCTACCACTCTGTTCTTTATTCCTTTTTCCGTCCACCCTTACCTTCCACCCAACATTACTAGATATTTGAATTCATTCACCTCCTCAAGTTCCATTCTCACACTTCTACAAACCAATTCCTCTCCTCCACATTTCCTCATCCCCACTCCAATCCTCATAACTTTATTCTTTACTGGATTGAATTTCAATCTCGTGTTTGCACATTTCCCTTCAAACTCTCACAAGTATTCTCATCTTTTCTCCAGATTCTGCCACCAACACATGCCGCATCATCTGCAAAAAGTAAAAATTCACTTCACATTCACCCTCCATATTCTCAAAGTAATACTCTTCCCTTCTCTCTCCATTTTTTCTAAGTAAACCATTCATCAATAGATTAAATAACATGGAGATATTACAAACCCCTGTCTCAATCCCACTCCTATGCTAAACCAATCCGATAGTTCTCTCTTCACCCTCACTCTTGATCTACAATTATATAAATATTATATATATATATATATATATATATATATATATATATATATATATATATATATATATATATATATATATATATATATATTAATGATAGATGGATGTCATATTTTCTAATTTACGGATGCGGATGCGGAGTTGAATTTTGAAAGTGCGGATGCGGATGCGATGCGGATGTTGAATTTTTGAAAATGCGGATGCGGATGATCAAATATTATAATATAATATAATATATATATATATATATATATATATATATATATATATAATATATATATATATATATATATATATATATATATATATATATATATATATATATAAATATATATTAGAATAAAAAATTTTAAATTTTAATTTCAAAACTCCGAAAAAAAATCAAAAAAACATTCAGTATTTTAAAATAATTTAATAAAAAAATATAATAAATTGCTCTTAAAAAGAATAATTTATTTATTTATTTATTTTTTAATATAACTACTAAGAAACAATAAAAATAGATAATTCAAGATGAAAGAAGAAGAAGAAGAAAATGAAGAAATTACAAAAAGAGTAAATGATAGAAAATTAAAACGAGGGTGATTAGTGTGATTAAAGTAAGGAGAAGAATGATTCAGTTGACAGCAATTAATTTAAAACCGAATATTAAGGAATTAAACTCAAACCGATAGAAAGAATTTTCGTGTCTAGAATTTAAATGAAAGATAATGTAATAAAGATATATGTAATTTAGTTTAAAAGATGATATGATTAAAATATCATAATCAGAGACAAAGGTGAAAGGAAAGACGAGAATTAAGGTGAATTCTCATTTTCATCTTAAGAAAACTCCCTCCATATTAATAAAATTCCATTAGATGTTAATTCTAATAATGAAATCCATCTGAAATAATAACAAATATGATCAAAAACATTTCCACAAGGTATTGTCTTTTTAGCAAACCTTATGGAAATGTTTTGATTATTATTATTATTTTTTAATCTTATTTACTTATATTTTTTATTTATTTATTTTTTTTTCTTAGTTATTTTTTTATTTCCTTCCTTATTACTGTCTACTGTTTCATAATTTACCATTGTATCTACTGACATAAATACAACATCGTGAGGTTAAATCCAACTTAACATCTAATAGAATTATATTAATATGGAGGGAGTTTTCAAAAGATGAAAATGAGAATTCACCTTAATTCTCGTCTTTCCTTTCACCTTTGTCTCTGATTATGATATTTTAATCAGATCATCTTTTAAACTAAATTACATATATTTTTATTACATTATCTTTCATTTAAATTCTAGATACGAAAATTCTTTCTATCTTTTTGAATTTAATTCCTTAGTATTCGGTTTTAAATTAATTGCTGTCAACTCAATCATTCTTCTTGTTAGTTTTATCACACTAATCACCGTTTTAATTTTCTATCATTTACTCTTTTTGTAATTTCTTCTTTTTCTACTGCTTCTTCTTTTACTTTCATCTTGAATTATCTATCTTTATTGAGTTTTTTAGTAGTTATATTTAAAAAAAAAAAATTATTACTTAAGAGCACACAATATTATTTATCTTTTATTAAATTATTGTAAAATACTGAATGTTTTTTTGTGAATTTTTTTCGGTTTTAGAAATTAACAATTTAAACATTTTTTCATCTAAATATATTTTTAATATATATATATATATATATATATATATATATATATATATATATATATATATATATATATATATATATATATATATATATATATATATATATATATATATATATATATATATATATATAAGTAAGCCCAAAATCTCTTGATAATTCTGGAATTTTCTACCGTTTTCTCTATTGATTGAGAATTCATTTTCTTTCATATATAAAGCGAGGGCTAACTCTTCGATCTCAGATTTGAATTTGCTTTCGTTGATAAAGCATCTGAACAGTCGATCGATTCATTCCTATTTCAAAGGAATTGTAGCGTATTTCTGTTTATTATTCAGACATTTCTAGTGCTTTGTATTTTTAACTACAAAACTTAAATTACAATGGAAGTCTATTTTGTACCATCACGACGTGAGTTCTTACGAAGAAGAAGAAATCATTTTGATGATTTCTTTATGAACACTCTTCACACACCCTCTTCTTTTATGTTTGACGAAGACGAATGATTTTGCTTTTATGAAACACCCATTACGACACATTAGAAGAATTTCTCCATATATCATTCCACGAAGCATTAAAAACATTAATATTCGAAAGGAAAAAGAAAACAATGAAGAAAAAGAAAATAAAAAATGCGAAAAAGATTCCAACAAGAATACAGAAAATTTCAAAATATTCTTCTCAAAATGAAGAAAAATCACTTACAAAGAAGGATGATTTCTTCAACCAACTCATAAATTTGGAAGAAACATTTCCATCATTCAACGAGTTGTCTACTCTATTAAGGAATTCTGAAGAAGGCCCCTTCGAAGTAAATGTCAATCTTCGAGGATGTGACCCAGAGAAAGTCAAAGTCGAGATAAAAGATGATGTATTAAAAGTAGAAGGAAGTAAGAAAACGTCCGAAGGTAGCTACACCTACGTAAGACACGAACAAACCATTCCGAAGGGAGTTTCTGCTTCTAGTTTAAAGGCTTCATTACTTCCTGAAGGAATCCTAACCATACGACAAGACGAGAAGCTCGATGTTCCTGTGACAATGATCACAGAGAAGGAATCCGAAAAGTCTTCAGAAGAGTCACGGAAGAAAGCATAATTTATTTATTTTTATTTTATATTTATAATAATAAAATATTTTTATTAATAATTTTTATTAAATATTCTGTAGTTATTTTATGTTGATTTAATTTTTATTTTAATAAAAATATTTTTGTAAAACTTTTTTTTCATATCCTCTTTATATTGTAATAATTCTATTTCCTGATATATATATATATATATATATATATATATATATATATATATATATATATATATATATATATATATATATATATATATATATATATATATATATATATAAAATAAATAAAAATATAAATTAAAATTAATTATAATTATATATATTATTGTATATATCAAAATATAATAATGTTGTAAATGATAACAAATTAAATTAATTTTCGCATTTCTTCTTTCGGAAATCTAAAGTGGACCAACAAAATAAATTATACTTTTTTTCATGAATTAAATTTAAACGATTTTTTACACTGTCTTATCCTATCTCTAATCAACATTTGGATGACATGTGTCTTTGGATGATATGCTATCTATAGATAGATAGCAGTGATAAGATACTTCATAACTCAGCATAGTTTAAAAAGGTATATCATGTCAGACTAACCTTCTAGAATTTAAGAAGTATATTACTGAATGAATAGACAGGGGTGAACCAGTTGATGTTGTATATTTAGACTTTAGCAAACCTTTCGATAAGGCTGATGCAAAAGTTCTCACAGTGCGTGCTACTGAATGGAAATAAATCATTATGGGAAACAGTAAGAGTGGGGTTCCACAGGGTTTTGTGCTGGGACCACTGCTGTTCCTCATATATAAATGATTTAGACAAGGGTCTTAAATGTAAGGTTTCTAAGTTTGTATGTGATACCAAAGTGGTCACCTCAGTAAGTAATAATGAAGGATGTATAAATCTTCAAAGTGATCTAGAAAGACTCGTTTGGATGGGCAGATAAATGGCAAATGAATTTTAATAGTAAAAAATTTAAAGATTTTCATGGGTTACACAAATGAAAGATTTAATTAATATATGAATGGGGATTGGCTTGAGACTGTGGACCAAGAAAAAGATTTTGGTATGATCATTAGCAGTAATCTGAAAGTGGGTGATCAGTGTTTGGAAGCAAGGAATAGAGCTAATAAGATGCTAGGTATAATAAATAGCAATGTAGTTTACAAGAGCAAAGAGGTTATAAGCAAGCTATATAATAGCTATATTATAGAGTATTGTGAACAGGTTTGGGCTCCACATTTAAGAAAAGACATATATATTCTGGAGATAGTACAACGCCGAGCAACATGGATGATTGGATGATTTCTGGAGAATTTGAAAGAGCTGAGAAAGTTCTCTGTTGAAAGGAGAATTCTCAGAGTGGATATGATACAAGTTTACAAAATATTTGCATATGATAGTAATACAGAGATTGAAAAACACCTTATAGTGAACCATGTATGAGAAACTAGAGGCCATGATAAGAAAATTAAAAGAAGTCATGCCATCACGATCTTAAAAAATACTCTTTCAGTAAAAAGGTTGTTGTTGTTAATTTTTCAATGGCTTGTCCCAGGAGATTGTTGGCAGTGATTCTCTTGCATCATTTAGGAAGGACGAGATAGATATATGTATGGTTTAGGTATCGTATGGTATGACTTGACTAAGCCAAATTAACGGGTATATATGAATTTTTGACCAGCTTGTGACTAAGCCTATGAGTTTTAGACCAACTTGTGACTAAGCCCGACTGGTAGTTTTGTAGTGGGAGTTGATTCATTACATGTTGCATGTGTGTTTAGTTGTAAAATATCATTAGTTAGGTTTACTAAATATATGCAAGGGCCTAGTTTTATTTTTATCTAACTTTGCAAGAATGAGCTGATAACACAATATAGGATAAACCTAGTCATTATTGCATGTATTAGTAT
>SEYY01017780.1:0-2500 GCA_009176605.1 Armadillidium nasatum
TGAATAACATTATATCGTTCATATTAATGTAATCAGAGAGCAATTTAAGGCTGTAATATTTGTTTGAAATTTGTATTGAGGATTCTTTATATATCTTTATGACGTCATCATTTGGGGTCTGTAGTGATAGATCGATTTATGTTTCGTAAGTTTTAATTTGGTTTAAACATTCACTTCATATTTTAGCATTTAATCATATGTTGGAAAATTCTGTATTTGAGGTCCGATAATTCAATAAATTTCAATATAAATCAATAAGCTTTTCCATCAGTCTGTATTTATCTTGATTTTACAATATCGATATTTCTCTTTATTATTTTTTCGATTATTATCGAGAACCAAGTATGTCTTAAATATCATTTATATTAAAGAACCAACACACATTCCAGATCGTCCAACCAATTCTTGAACACTTTTGACGCATGCTTCATTATTCTTTCTAGCAATATTGGTAAGTTGTTAACCGAGCATAATCTTTTAGCTCTTAATTTTAACGTTTTCTCTCTCTACCAAAATCGCTACCTTGCCCGGAGTGTATGCCCCCGATACTTTAATTAAACAAATTGAGAGGGTTTTGCGTAGTTTCTACGCTAACTATTTTTGGAGTGACTGCTTTGTCTCTGAGACGCTACAACGGTGTCTGCCGATAAGGTGGGGGGCCGTAATCGTTGATGGGATGAGCAGGTTCATTCCCTTCTTCAACTAAATCCTTCTCTCCTCAAAATCCATGGTTCGATCGTGCTTGTTCTCGTGCCATTCAGGCTAGAGACATCCGTATCGAGAGTGGAAAAATTCTCCTTCTCCTATCACTCTAGCTAATTTTCATTCAGATCGGAATCGTTGCAGGGATATTCTTCGACGAGCAAAGCAGACTTTCACCAAACGAAGGTGTGCTGAGCTCCTAAATTCTCCTACTGAAAAATTTTTCTGGCCTCTTGCCAAAAACATCTCCAACAATTTCTGTAAATCTTCCTTTCCTCCTCTTATTCGCTCTGATGGTTCTGTTGCTAACACTCCAACTGAAAAGGCTAATCTCTTCGGCCTCCTATTTTCCTCTAATTCTACCCTGGACGACTCCGGCAATCCTCCTCCTACTTCTTCTCCTCTCAGATGGTCCCATGCCTTTGCCTGTGATTTCATTTGACCAGGTGCATGGGCTTCTGAAGTCTATGAACGTTAGGAAGGCAAGCGGCCCGGATGGCATTCCTCCCCGAGTTTTAAGGGAGTGCGCCTCTGAGCTGGCTCCGTCCCTCGTTCAACTTTTCTCTCTATGCCTCAATACTAGTACTTTCCCTCAGTGTTGGAAGCGCGCATTAGTCCAACCTATTCCGAAGAAAGGTAGCCGCTCTGATCCTTCCAACTATCGCCCTATAGCTCTCACTTGTATTCTGTCTAAGATCTTTGAAACCCTTCTCAACTCTCACTTCTTAGATCATCTGGAATCTCATTCCTTCTTTCTGATCATCAGTATGGCTTTCGACGTTCGAGGTCTACTGGTGATATACTTTCCTATCTTACAGATCTATGGTCTTCTGCCCTTAGGGACCATGGGGAGACTTGCGTGGTGGCGCTTGACATATCTAAGGCGTTTGACCGGGTATGGCATGCGTCACTGCTTTCCAAGCTCCCCTCCTTTGGGTTTCCTCCTTCTCTTTGCTTACTTATGTCTAGTTTTCTTTCTAATCGTTCCATTTCGGCTGTTGTTGATGGAGCGACTTCTTCTTCCTTTCCTGTCAATAGTGGTGTTCCTCAGGGTTCTGTCTTGTCTCCTACTCTATTCTTACTTTTCATTAATGATCTTCTCAGCTGTTCATCTAACCCTATACATTCATATGCGATGACTCAACCCTCCATTCTTCTACTCATTTCAAATCTGCTCCTTCCTTTGCATCTAGAGTTGCTTCTCGTCTTCATCTTTCCGATTCCATTCTTGCAGATCTGGATAGAATTTCCCAGTGGGGTCGTCTCAACCTTGTGAAATTCAACTCTTTAAAACTCAACTTCTAGAAATCTCCCTCTCAAAGACACCTCCTAACTTTTCTATTTCTTTCGATGGTTCTCCCATCTCTCCTGTTGACAATATAAACATCCTTGGCCTTCACATAAACAAAAAAATGTCTTGGAAACCTCATATCACAATGGTTGCTAGGGCGGCCTCAAAGAAGCTGGGAGTTCTGTTTAGACTGCGAGAATTTTTTTCCTTCCTCGCAGTTACTCCAATTATACAAGGGTCTCATCCGCCCTTGTATGGAGTACTGCTCTCATATCTGGGGTGGCTCAGGTTTCACCCGTCTTTTGGATAGGGTTGAGTCAAAGGCTAAAAAGACTTATAAACTGTCCCGCTCTTTCTAATTCTCTTGATTCTTTATCTTTGCGACGTGATGTTGGTGCCTTGTCTCTTTTCTATAGGTACTACAGTGGCAAATGCTCGAGGGAACTATCCACCCGTGTACCTCCACCTTTACGGCGTCCTCGTAGCACAAGGGGTGCAATGTCCGCG
>SEYY01017780.1:5000-10000 GCA_009176605.1 Armadillidium nasatum
TCCTTGTCTATTATACAACCCTGAATCAATTTTTCCAATTTTTATTTGTTTAGTAAAGGTCAAAATATGCGATATTGCTAAAAATAACATCATTATATCGATTATCGATTATGTTTCATCCCCACTCACTTATCGTCTTAGTTCAAGTGTCTTATTTCTTTAATCTATTTAATGAAGGTTTGATTTGTTTGTGCTTACAATATTAATTATAACTGATAGCACTTTATGCTTACTCATATTTAAGAAAGATTCATGTTTCTCATATATATATATATATATATATATATATATATATATATATATATATATATATATATATATATATATATATATATATATATATATATATATATATATATATATATTATAATTAATTACATAAGTTTCAATACCTCCAATTTATATAAAATAAATAATTGAATAATTTTGTACATTTGTGTTGAGGAAGAAAGGCGGAAAACTAAGAATGAGTTGTTATATAATTTTGAAATAGACTAACAGAGTAGTAGTATCTATTAGATAAGACCATTTGACTTTAAATGGTAGAAGAAATTGGCATTCAAATCAGTCCCTACAAAGACACTATGGGAAAGCCGATTTAGAGACAGTGAAAACCGGGTCTAGCAATAATAAAATAACCGCGGCTATTGTTTAATAGGGATAAAAATGTAAATTAAAAAGTTTATAAAGTGCGTATATAATAACTGTGCCCAAAATTAATAGAAAATATCTCACTCATCCAATATTGGCCATTTCGCATTGATTTTGTGTTTGTTTGTTTATTATTTGATTGTTGTAATATAAATATTAAAATGTTAACGTTATTGATAACCAACATCCATTACCCAAATTGGTGACCCTGGAGTGAGGTTTTGTTATGATATTACAGTAAGAAAGTATAATATGTAATTATTAAACGTTTTTAAAAAAAACAATTACGAATAGGGAGTAATGCAGAATCAATTATTCAAAGTGCAATTTAGATCAGTCTTTATTAAACTTTAACACTTATATTTTAAACAGAGCCGCGATAGAGGTAACTTCCAATTTTAAAGTCTGAATTTATCTTTAATATATATTTAATATATCTATCTTAAAAATATATTTCCATTGTTCTATGACTGTTTTCGGCTTTTGCATCTGCCGAACTGATCTCATAACACCCATTATTATATATCATTTATATCATTATTATATATATTATATCATTATATATATATATATATATATATATATATATATATATATATATATATATATATATAATATATATATATATATATATATATATATATATATATATATATATATATATATATATATATATATATATATATATATATATATATATATATATATATATATATATATATATATATATATATATATATACATATATATATATATATATATATATATATATATATATATTATATATATATATATATATATATTATATATATATATATATATATATATATATATATATATATATATATATATATATATATATATATATATATATATATATATATATATATATATATATATATATATATATATATATATATATATATATATATATATATATATATACATATTTTTGGGGTCATAATATAGAGAGAATCTTTTATAAATTATATTAATTTTTGCCACAATTATATCGTTCTTTATTTCTAAATTAATGAATATCAATTAATTTATCACGTTAATTCCATTATTAATATAAAATAATTGGACAGGAGTATATATATATATATATATATATATATATATATATATATATATATATATATATATATATATATATATATATATATATATATATATATATATATATATATATATATATATATATATATATATATTCAAGAGCATTTCACTTTTCGAGGAGGGAAATTTTGTAGAATATTTCTTTGTAGGATCTGCATGACGGATCGAACAAGAGTATTCAAGTTTTCAAGTTTTTAAGTTTCCAAGTTTCCAAGTTCTTAAGTTTTCAATTTTCCAAGTTTTCAATTTTTCAATTTTCCAATTTTTCAAGTTTCCAAGTTCCCGAGTGTTCAATTTTTCAAGTTTTCAATTTTTCAATTTTTCAAGTTTCCAAGTTTCCGAGTTTTCAAGTTTTCAATTTTTCAAGTTTCCAAGTTTTTAGGTTTCCAAGTTTTCAGGTTTCCAAGTTTCCAAAAACGTCTGTCAATCAACCTACCATAATATGTCTAAAATCCTAGACTTAAAATCTCTCATTATCTAAGCCTCTAAGGTCTTTCAAGAATTACTTTAATATATCTATCTATCTATCCATCCATCTACCTATCTACCTATTTATCTGTCTATCTATCTTTAATATTAATCCATGATTTGAAAATTGCGTGTCAAAATGGTTGTACAATTTTCCACTCTTTGAATTAATTAAAGGAAGATGAAAACATCCTTAATAATTATAAAAGTTATTTCTTTTTATTAGTAGTTCAAGAATAGAACAATCTCTGAATTTAGAAATAAAACAAATATGCTATATTATATTTCTCAGGAATTTGTATTAAAAATTATTTTACTACAGTAATTTTAGAGTATGAAATTATCAACATATTTTCCTTTGAAAATTGCTTTGATCATCGGTGATGTTATCATCCTGGTAGTCAGATGTTAATTAGGACTGATAAACAGCAAGTACTCTTTACATCTATCACCTTCAAAAAAACTAAACATGACTTTCATGCTCGTTCACATATATTGTAGGAGAGGAATAAACAAGTGGTAGACCTGGTCAGATTCTAACATTCTGATAGGTATGATATTTTCTTTCTCTTTACTTGATCCGTAGTATGTTTCCTTATGATCTTAAAACTAAATACAAAAACTACCTTATAATATAGGGAAGGGTCCAATTGTTTGACCGATTGAGCTGAAATTTTCAATATATATGCATTATTTCCCGATAATCTAAGTTCAATCGGAACGGTTTTTCTGAGTCTATAACGGTTTGAAAGTTATTTGTTTTTGTTTTTGTTTTCATTTTTTTGAAAAAAATGTGAATAGCGGGATCAAACCACTGGTCCACATGAGCTGAAAATTTAACTGAACAATCTTATCCCCAATTTCTTGGATTTGAAGAAGACGATTTTTGATATCACGACTAGAAAAAAAGTTACAAGCACTCTAATTTTTTTTTTTTTTTTTTTTTTTTTTTTGAAAAAATACATTTCCTTCCGGAGGAAAAAACTATTTAAAAAAAAAATAATCCTACAATTTTTATTTTTATTTTTGGAGATTGTTTAGAGGAGGGATAGATCTACAACTTTTATTTAGAGCTTTATTAAAATCTATTTGTTTGAAGAAAGATAGCCTCTCAAACTTTTGGAATTTTTTTGAAATTTTGGTCAAAAATGGAACTTTTTGAAAGCTGTATATTGAAACAAACGAATCGGTTCGAATAGCACATAGAGAGGAATTTGTAGCTCCATTATTTCTCTTTACACCCACCAAAAATTAGAAACATAGTTATTATTGTTTTTTGTAATTATTTTTTTTTTACAAAAAGTTGGAATTTTTTTTTTTTTTTATATTTTTGACTTTCGATAGTTGGTCAGTATTGAGCCTAATAACATTTTTTGTATAACGCTGGAAGCAAAAGTCTATTAGAAGTTTTTGTAGCCAATAGAATTACAAATACACACACCAAATTTCAGACGAAAAAATTTTTTCATGTGACCACCGTAGATTTGAACATACCTTAAATTTCCGAAATAACTTCAAAACTTTAAATCCCTCGTAAAAACGTTAGGAATAGAGTTTTTTTCTGTCGGAAAAAAAACTATCTATACTGAAATTCTCAGGAGAATTGGATGAATTTTTTTTTTTAAATTGGACCCTCCCGTTATTAAAGCTAAAGAAGAAAGTCACTTACAAACACCGAGTCTCTTCTTCAGGAATTTTAATGTATTTAATATACAATTGAGAAAAATGTGTTTCATATAATACTGTGTTACTGATTTTGATTTAATCAATTTTACCTGTTTCACTAACCTAGAATGAAAAGGAGGCTTCTGAATTATAGATCTTACAACTAAAAAATTTACCTTATCATGGAAGTTTTGCTGGTCTTCAAGAGAATACTACAAAGTCATCAAATAAACACTGACTGATTAGATTATGTAACTGCTTTAGTGGGACCGTTTGTCTTTCCTTTGTACTATGACTTTTCATGAACTTTTCCTTCAGAGAATTTTTATCTTTTACACTAAATAAATAGCAATACAGTGCCATATTAAATTAGTTTTCATATATTTTGAATGCTGATTTCCACTTGTATATATATATATATATATATATATATATATATATATATATATATATATATATATATATATATATATATATATATATATATATATATATATATATATATATATGTGTGTGTGTGTGTGTGTGTGTGTGTGTGTGTGTGTGTGTTTATTTATTTTCTCGTGAGGTGAAGTTATGTCTGCAAGCAAGGGAAAGTACAAATTTATAAATAAATAAATAAGAGAGAGAGAGAGAGAGAGAACCTTACTTTAATTATTTGAACGCGTTTGAGCTTACGAAAAATTAAATAAAAGATTTGCGAGTCAATTTACTTCTAAAATTCGTATATATTAATTTTGTTTGTTGAGACTCGTGCTTTTATGTACGTGGCAACTACTCGTGTAAACGCTCAAGCGTGTGTATGTGTGTGTGTGTGTGTGTGTGTGTGTGTGTGTGTGTACAATTTGAGGTTGTTTGTATGCATGATAAATATTCTATTCGTAGGAAAAAGGCAGGCTAAACATTTGGATATTTTAATTTTTAAGGCAAAGTTTAAGTGGAAAGCAAACACACATACGCACACACACACACACACTATATATATATATATATATATATATATATATATATATATATATATATATATATATATATATATATATATATATATATATATATATATATATATATATATATATATATATATATATGCG
>SEYY01017781.1:0-12579 GCA_009176605.1 Armadillidium nasatum
TATATATATATATATTATATATATATATATATATATATATATATATATATATATATATATATATATATATATATATAATTGTGAATTTTAACAGATCTTATAAAGTTTTGATATCAAAAAATCATTTGAAACTGAAATTTACGCAATTTTATAATTTTTATAGTTGTAATGCGGTTTATGTAAGATATTTAATTTTTAATCATGATGTAACTTGCTCTTCATAAGTGTTGAAAATATTAAGATGAAAAAATATTAATAAAATAATTGATATATATATTATATAAAATATAACAGATATCAATTTATGGGAAATGTTCAATGTTTAACTTTAAAATATTGTCAAAAGTTGAACATTTTCTCTTATTTCATTTTATTATTCATCTAATTTATATGAAGCTTAGTTGTATAAATAATATTATGAATAATAATACTTATACTTATATTGGCGTACTTCGATTTAAAGAATTTTCCTGTATACCTAACAGTTTGACATTTGGTCCCAATTTGAAGAATTGATTTTTGAGTAACTCGATCTCGGAGAAAGAAAGAAAGAAAGAAAGAAAGAAAAAAAAACTACAACATTTAGATGTGTATTAGATAAGAGTTTAGATTTATGCCTCTTTTAAATAATACAAAAAATTAGCAAAAATATTCCTGTGCAAAAATTCTTTCACATTATCTGGCAGCTGTTCAAAAAAAATTTTTTTTTTTTTAAATTTGAACTCTGATCTAATATTTATTTTGTTCACCCAATTTTTAAACTATTTTACTGTTTTTATTTGGGGTATCAAAAGGATGCCTCTCATTCAATCCTAACCCCATTATCACTTGGTGAGTTGGTGGCCTCCAATGATGGGGATGATGCTGGCAATAGTTCGCATGCGGCTTGCTCCGGTTCACGGGCTTTTTTTTTTAAAGTAATTTCTGCAACATTCATGGTCCTTTTTTAAAATTTCCCTTTTGTCAAACACCAACACTTCTTCTAAATCTCATCTTTTGTTCTTAACCGAAACTCGGGTGCTTAGGTGCGCTGACAATAAACCTTATTCTGTTACCTTACTGTCTCTATCCTCAATTTTCAGCCAAATGTGGATGTTGAGCATATGTGCACACCGATGTTGTTTGTCTCATGTCTCTAAATTGAAGTCTTCTGAATTCTCTACTTTATGGCTTAAGCTCTCTTGCAATTATACTACTAAATTTATTTGTTCTGTCTATTGATCTTCTAATTATATTGCAATAAAAATTTTAAACTCCAAAATACAGCACATTCTTTCTTCTTCTCCTTTCTCTAAAATCATCATTTTAGGTGAAATCAATGTTCACCACCACCAATGGTTTTCATCTAGATCTCATGATCCAGCTGATGAACTCGACTACTACTTTTCTATCCAGAACAACCTTGAGCAATTGGTGCAAACTCGCTACCCATATCCTTGACCATCTTGGTGATGAACCCAAAAAACTTGATCTTTTCTTTAACTCTTATCCTTCTCCTTATACTGTTAAACTCATTTATCCTCTGGGTTCATCCGATTACCTTCCTATCTCCGTTTTTGTTCTGTCTCTTCAAGTCTTCCACGAGAACAGCCCCCCCCCCCTTCAGAATAGAGACGTTTCTGGCACTTCGGTGCTGCTAGCTGGTCTGACTTGCGGTTGTACTTCTCCAATTTCTCATGAAATGATTACTGCTTCCATGGGAGGCGTCACACGGAATGTGCCAAGCGCATAACAGAGGTGATTCCCTCTGGCATGGAGGCGTACATTACATATTCTTTCCCTTCAACTAAACCTAACAAACCTTGCTTTAACTCTACTTGTTCTCGTACTATTCTCTGCAGGGATACTGCTTTCAGTGTTTACTGTCATCTTCAAACCCCAGAAACTCTTTCAATTTATACTTCCTCACAGAATCATGCCAAAATATATTCTTCATGACACCAAAAACTCATTTCTCAGTTGTAAATGCAATAATCTTTCTGGTTCCTCTTCCTCTTAACCTTTCTGTTATTCTTCAAAAAATGTCAACTCTAACTTTGCTTCTTCCTATCCGTTTAAACTTCTACTTCAGCTGAAACTTTAGACTCTAACTCTACCATAGATGATTCCGGAGCTATTCCTACTCCTTTAACAACCTCCAATTCATTTATGCCTAATATTAACTTCTTCAAAAGATGTCATTTTTTGCTTTCTCTGAACTTAACACTAAGAAGGAAAATGATCCTAATGGTATTCCTCCTGCAGTTCTCAAAACTTGTGCTTCTGAGCTTGCACCGTGCCTTGGTAAACTACTTCGTCTCTCTCTCTCTCTACTTCAACCTTCCCCTCTTGGTGGAAACATGCACTCAATGTTCTCTTTCTCTTTATACTATCTCTACTACAACGGATACTGCTCTTCTAAACTTTCACCTCGCATACCTCCTCCATTGAGAAGGACTCGTGCGACACAACTTACTACACAGTCCCATCCTTTCTCTGCCCAACTCTCCAACCAGAGACTTAACCACTGTGCTCAATCTTACATGTGTTCTACTGGTAAAGTCTGAAAAACACTCCTTTCGTCTGTTTTCTAAACTTCCTTTGCCTTGTACATTTTTAAACAACGTGTATAGGAAGATGTGAGCCATTAACGACCAGATTTCTGGTATTTCCCCAACTCTTGGGGAAATCTGTAGCCCTTGGCCTTTGCCCATCAAAGGAGATATAAAAATAAAAATAAAAATAAAAAATAAAACTATATATATATATATATATATATATATATATATATATATATATATATATATATATATATATATATATATATATATATATATATATATATATATATATATATATATATATATATATATATATATTACCTCAGGAGGTTCACAGCTTAGTCTTCTATCTTCAACTGACTTTGCAAGTTCTTTCCACTTAGTCTCATTTTTATTTTTGTATCCAAGTCTAGCATCGATGGTCAGTATTGCATCAGTAACTATAAGAGAGGATAATTACATAAGAGAAATTATATAAGAATAGGACAGGATGGCTTATGAATATATCTGCTCTTCCCTTTCCTTAGAATTCTATCATATATGTTGTTAGTCGTTAGGACTAGCAACATTTTTGAACCCATGATGATGATTTAGCCAGATTCATTGTTCAATAACTGAAAGTTCACTAACCTCCTAGGTTCTCTTATTAAAAAAATAAAATAAAAAAATCCAGCCTTCTTGGCAAAAAATTCTCAAATAACTTCTAAAAATTACTCTTTTCTCTCATGGATATGCAGCTAATTTCCTGCTAAAAAAAAAATTTAAACTCTTTAGTCTCCTGTAATTATCTTATTCAACCTTGAATAACTCACGCAAGCGTCCTTCTCCTACTCTCCGGATTCACTTACATTTTTCGTGAAATCACACATGAAAAGGAGAGGGATGCTAACATTTATAAAGCTGGAATGACAAATAGTTCGGATCACATCTCTTATTTATTTAAAGAGTATGTAGATCCTCTGTGCCTTAAAAAAGTAAAAAAATTTCTTAGTGATGAAAGGATTACATCCAACCGATCCTAAAGAAGAGTGTTCATTCTGAACCTTCCAAAGATAGCAAATAGTTGTCACTTACATCCTAAGATCCCTGAATCTAACAAGTGTTATAGATTATCTGGAATCTCACTCCCTTTTTTAGAAAATTGGAATTGCTTTACATACCCTAGGATAGCTGATATAATTTTCTATCTTACCAATTTATGGTCTTCTGTCATTAGTTACTATGGGAGTTCTTGTGTGGCAGGATATGACTATCAACAAGACGATCTGTTTTCTAAGCTATCTTACTTACTATATTTTCTCCTTCACATGGCTATTATGTCTAACTTTTTTCAAATTTGTCCATATCAGCTGTGGTCTTTGGGGCAACTGTTTCCTGTGTTCCTCTCAATAATAAATTCTTCAGGCTTGTGTCTTATTTTTAACCCCATTCATACTTTTCATTAACGACCTTCTCAAATTCTCTTCTAACTCTACATGTTCCAAGGTTGGAAATAAAAAACCTGCTCAGAAAAAATAAAATAAACAAATAAACCCCACCTATACTATACACATTAAAACCCACCAATTTTAATTTCCTATATTAATGTTTAAGAAAAAAATCTAGATTAAGTCATATACACTATAATATACAGCATATTAATTCTCATTCAACATTGCTATAATGACTGCTATTTGGCTGCTGAGGTAAGAAAAATCTTTATTTTTAAACACATTAAAACGTAATTATACATAATTATTATATATGAAACTTACTACATATACAATTATTAATCATGTAAATGAAATTAAAAATATTGAAATGTTTAGTCAATTCCTTTATAACTGTACAATAATTTTTTATTATGTAATTAATAAGTAACAATTAAAATTCATTTCCTGCTTCGTTTCATAATTCATTGTACACTATGACAAGCTTCAGGAGTTATCAACTCCCAGTTTCCAAGACATGCAATACCAAATATTGAGAAGATACCCTAAATAGATCCTAAACTTATGGGAAAGAAATGGATTGCTACAAAGAAACTGGTAAAACCCTTCTGGAAATATAACCCTCCTGGAAATATAGTTTATCATTTTTCTTGTTTATAACATTCCATTAACTGGAAAAATTCCTGTCTTTCAACATATGATTAGGGAAGAGGCCTGGAGTGTGTCAGATATATATTGTATATTTAACATGCACTTCAATTGCTGGTTTCAATAAAAAATATTACTAAAGATTTATGTATTTTGGGGTATCTAGATATTTAAAATGTCAAGACATTTTGGCAAAAGAGATTTCTGCATTCGGACAAAAGCTTCTGTACTAAAGTCAGAAATTAAAATATACCAAAAATAAGATTGCTCACTTTCCAAAGCTCCCTTTGTTTTTGAATGACTAAATTTTCTTTTATTGAAATCAAGAATCCAGTTCATCTTGCCAAATTCTGTTCTCAGATTACATAAAAGAGCTAGATTCACATACATTCAATATGGTTGTGAATCTTATCAACCGTGAAATTGCTAATTTTCCAGAAGAACCTGAAGCATCAGCTGAGGAACTTCTTAAACTTACATCAACTCACTGAATTTCAAAACCAGGCAGATCTGTTCAGTTTTCTGAATGTCAAAAAGCTATGAAGTCTATAAAAACTAAGCACGAGGAAGCACAAAAATGCTGCTACAATTTGCATCAACCTACCTTTACATACAAGGATTTTCCATTCTAATGAATTTGGAAAAAAAAATACAAAAATAGGTTGAACTCTGAAACAGTATTAAAAACTGCTTCAACATCCTGATACCTTAATTTTGTTATTGCTGTTATCAAACCTGAAACATCATTCTTCCAAACTTGATATGAAAATATTTTCAATTAAATTCTTTTATTCCCTAATCACATTATTCTATTATTTCTATTAACTATTTTCATATTTTATAGTTTATTTTTCATTTAATTATTTTGTTAATTTTGGGTTTTATTATTAAACCTAATTAAAAGAATATAATACACATTTTTCAGCTTGTATAACTGTATTCATCACACAAATAGATTCAATCAAGCATTTTTAATTTCAGTGCTCTTTGTGTTTTTGATTTCAGTAGAATTTAAAAAAAATAAAAAAAATTGTGTAGAGTAAAACAAGATACAATCATAAAATCAATTAATTTTCCTGTTTCCCAGTCTAGGGAGTAGAGTTGTTGGAAACAAATATATTTTGGGGTAATGTCAAACTCTGATCACTGGTTTACAGCATACTTAACATCTTTAGGTCAGTATAACTGAATGTCAAATATAAAATTCACATTTACACTATATATAACGTTTAGAGTAAAAAAAAAAAAAAAAAAAAAAAAAAATGCTGTATAAAGCAGTTTTTCTAAATTTTTTTGCTACAGGTTTTTAGTTTTTAAATATTTTTAAATAAAAAAGGAATTTTTTTTTCCCCTTCAATACTTCCTTTTTCTGTTTATTATTTTTCCTTTTGACTCTCAGATTTTGTTTTTGTTGATCCTGATAGGACTTGACACACTACTCTTTGCTAACTCCTTTGGTTCTTTATCTTAGTAATATAACACTGTAACTATGAATGACAAGGAAGATCACAATTGCACTCCATCTCCTTTACAACACTCTCGCAGCACAAAAAGGTACCAGTTTCTTAAAAGAAATTTTGAGAGACAGGAAACTCCAGTAATAACTTTTTCCAGGAACTTCTTATGTAGAATTCTCTTCACTCTGCTGTATATCCTGCTGAATTTATCCTCCTCCACTTTCAAGAATGAGTGCGCTCTATCAAGGAGTTTACATTAGGGTTAAACATATGAAAGTTATTTTTTCTTCTAATTTTCATATCACCTTATTGAATAGGGTTTGCCTTTGAGTTGTGGTATCAGCTTGAGAAAAATAAGATATATATATATATATATATATATATATATATATATATATATATATATATATATATATATATATATATATATATATATATATATATATATATATATATATATACCATCAGAATGATCCTCATTTATTGGTATGTCTACCACCAGCATTGCTATCATGTTTTGTTGCCATCTTGAGAAGTCCAGTTCAATGTTATCTTTTGGAAGAGGTATCTGTAGTAAAAGAAACAATTTTGGTTAAGATGTTCGACAGATGTACCATAAATTATAACATTTTACACCAAATTTAAACTCTAAATTATATCAAACTCTACCCTGAAAAATATATTATTATTATTTTTGCAAACCCAACCATTTTGGTACTGTGCATGAAAAAATTTATGAAATTTTTCTGATGTACAGCATTAAAATCGTTGGATATACAAAAAAATATTCAAAATAAAAAATGTGTATCTCACCAAATTATACAATCTCTGAAAATTTCTTCAACATTGCATGGTAGGAAAAAAAAAAGTTATGCCCAAAATTTAAAAAAAAATTTAAAAAAAAAATTTGTTTCACAATTACAAGTATTCATAGAAATTCAACTCTTTTTGGGCATCCAACATAAAAAATTCAAGTATAACAAAATGAACATTGATGATTGATGATGATCGATGATTGAACAGGTCAATTATCAAGATATTTTGACAAATGGAATAAGTTGATTTTTGTTGAATATTTCAGTTCAGATGTTTCTTTTTCTTCAAATTGTGCTAAATAATCTATAATATATTAGTCTTACCCATTTATATTAATAAAAATAATAAAAAGCACTACTGAAAATCCATTTTTAAATATTTTGCAGTGGTTAGTTTTCACGACCCCTCCCCCTTTCATTTTTTCATCACCTTCAATTTTCCAAAAAATTTTAAATATATTAATTTACACATTTCCATATACTTATTTTATATAAAAATATTCAGAAATGTTCATATTTCTTTAAAAAATGATAAATAGTTATACCATGTAATCGCGATTTTTTTTTCACCTCTCGAAAATTGAAATTTTCAAAACTTTGGTTAGTTTTCTCCCTATCTTAAAGTATATATTAAATTCTACTAAAGTAACTGGAGAGTTATATAAAAAGATAATGTTTCAATTATTAATTTTAATTATTTTTCCCAAAGATAAAACAAATTATAACAGGTGGGATTATTAATGTAGTTTAATTTTCACTTTTCACATTTTTTTTTTCTTGGGTTTTAGTGATTGATTTTTTTTTTATTGCCAACTCTGGCTGTAATATTTAGTGATAATTTAAGTAGATTGATATAAAAGTCAATGGTAGAAAAAGATTGGATAGACACAGAATTCATCTGATAAAAAATCCTAGATTTCCACCTTTTAAAAATATATATATATATATATATATATATATATATATATATATATATATATATATATATATATATATATATATATATATATATATATATATATATATATATATATATATATATATTATATATACTTTAACTACAACAGGTCATAAACATACAACAATGGGACTTTCAAAGTATTTTCAGTAGAGCCTAAATAGGGCCTCTTAAAATTAATTTAAGAAACATTGTAATGAGTCATTATTATTTTTAATATATTAAAGTCAAGCAATTATTAGGGAGATTACCTGAAATACAAACACCAAATTGTTTCCAGATATATCATGCTGATTAGTTATCTCTGGGGTATTAATGGAATTGATTATGTGGCATGAACCTTTGCCTCTTGTATAATACCATTTATTCTCATCATAATTTTTATCAAGGCAGATTCTTCTTAAAGCTGTCATAACAGAGGTAGGTGCTGGTCCTAAATAAAGAAAAATAAAGGTTAGAAACAAAAATTTGATTAGAATTCAAAAAATTTATAAACATACTGATATATGAATAAAAGACTCACAACCATTGTATAGTCATACCTCAGATCTGGACACTATTAAAATGAGAATTTTTATTTCTTTTTGGCAATGTTTAATTATCTAATTAAAGACTTAGATCATGTTGAAACTAACCTAACCTATCCTGTAATAAGTGCTGAGGGATGTATAAGAGTTAAATGTCAATAAATTTCTTGGTTGGGCTGAAAAGTGTCAAATGAATTTTAACAATGAAAAGTGTAAGGTTCTTCATGTGGGCCATTAAGATTTAAATTTCAATTACAAAATATATAGGAAATTTCTTTGGTCGATAGATAATGAAAAGATTTGGGTACAATTAATAGTAGTAATTTGAAGAAAGTATCAGAACAGTGTTTAGAAATTAGGAATAGAGCTAACAGAATGCTAGGAATAATAAACCTAAATGTTGACTTTAATACTAAAAAAAAGTGATCAATAAACTCCATAACTGTTATGTCAGACCACTGATCAAGGACTTTGTACAGGTTTGGGTTTCTTTTCTAAAAAAAAGAATAATATGCTGGAGATAGTGTAGCATAGGGCAACAAGATAAATTTCTTTACAAAGAAAAGGATAAGTTGAAAGAACTGAAGATGTTTCTGAAAGAAGAGTTCTTAGAGGATATGATTCAAGCTTTCAAAATATTTTCATTGATTGATAAAGCAGATATAAGTTCTTTTCAATGGATCTCAATAGGCTGACCAGGGGTCACAAAAAAAATAAAAAAATGAAGATATAAAAAAGTATTTTTTCAGCTACAGAGTGGTTAATTTTTGGAATGATTTACTGCAAAATATTATTGATAGTAACTTTCAACCTTTAAGAAAAAGCTACATCAATATATATATGATCAAAATATAGTATGATTGACTCAGATTTTAAAAGCCATGTATTTTGGTGAGTATTCTTGACAATCCTTTATGGTATTGATGATTCAGTTTTACCTATTTGCTTAGTTGACATTTATTTATAATTTGGTTTAATAAACTATATGTTGAATGTACTATTATTGGGTTGGGTTGATTAGCTGCAAATAAATTACATCTTTAATATTTTTAGTAAATATATAGGGTTTGTCTCTTACCTAGTATTTAGTTATTATCCAAAATATAAACTAGAAATGTAATGTATATTTGAAGAAAAGCAACAAAAATGGGTCAAAAATTGAATTCGCTAAATTAAAATATACTTAAGGTAATAAAAATAGATTTCAAACATAATAAATCTTGGGCTTTCATCTGTAACCTTAGTAATATTGTAGTAAGAAATTGGGCGAGGAAGATAATCAGAAAATATTTTGATACTAATATAGGTATATGAGTAAACCTAACTAACTAGTTCAACTTAACCTAACCTTGACTTAAAGGGTAAATGTACATTAATGGCCAGCAAACAGGCCTAACCTAAATAAAAAAGAAATAAATAAAAAGGTGCTTAAATGCACTTTTTTAAGTATTTCAAATATCTAGCAACGTTATGAAATACTGATACATTAATATCAATAATTTTTGTGGTTGTTCTCTTTCTATAATGCTAAAACATGTAAGCATATTAGATGTAGGTTGTCTAATTATATCATTTTATAACAAGATTTTTAGTACTTTATTTTCAAATTTATTGAATTTGATTTTCTGACCTATTTTTAGTTTTTCTTCAATTATATTTCCAGTATATATTTTGAATAACAACTAAATATCAGGTAAGAGATGAACCTTGCATTATAATTATATTTTTTTATTGAGATTTTCTTGATAGAACTATGTAGTTTCTAACCCATATTTTCTTATATTAGCCTATACTAAAAAATAAAAAAAAAAAAAAAAAAAAAAAAAAAAAAAAAAAAAAAAAAAAAAAAAAAAAAAAAAAAAAAAAAAAAAAAAAAATATATATATATATATATATATATATATATATATATATATATATATATATATATATTATATATATATATATATATATATATATATAGTTTTGAATACGGTTTAGCAGCCTCGTAACAAAAATTAAAGGATAATATATCTTTGAAAATAATTACAAATATTTGATGCCATTTTAAAAATAAATAAAAAATTTGAATCATTTTTTTTTTTTTACAGAAAACCTTTACTGTTTGCTAATAAACAAAAAAATTTATATTACAATCATTTTCTTCTACATAGTTAGATTAGACTGAGTAGAAAAAAAAATTGGGAATTCCATTCTCATTTATTACCAAAAGATATTGCATCAATACCATGAACAAACTAGTACTGTACCTTTTCACTGTTTGGTCAATCTAATTTACACTAATAATCAAATACATTAAGATTAATGGAGAATTATCCTGCCATACCAAAATAGACTCAGGCCTATCAGAGATATAAAACCACCTTTATAGGTGAAAATGTGCATAACATAGTATAACCATAAGTGTATAAAAAATTTTTAGTTTTTAATAAATGAAGACCTGTCAGGTGTATATAAACATTGATTACTGGGGAATTTATATAAATTTCCTCATATATCATTATGGAGCACTATCCTATAATTAATTTGCTTAGTTCGGTCATCTTTAAAGAAAATGAATAGTAGACCCTTATAAATATGCAAGTTTCTATATAAACATCTTTTTTTACTTACCAATAAGTCCTCCAATCAAAAAGCAAAGAAGTTGACATATCATAAGCAGTGATATTAAAATAGATAATTTCCTTCCACTCAAATTTTCAATAATTGATCCAGCCATTTCTGGGAAATTTTAAGTACTATCTGTGATGCAAATGCAATATATTATATATTAATATTACAACAAATTTGTGTCAAGAAGTATTTGTATTATCTATGACATCACATGCAAGCTAAATTTTAAACACTCAGAAAGAGGATGGGCCAAGTTATCGAATCTTTTACAATAACTACAAAAGTGATTAAAAATCTGTATATTTAAACATTTAATTAATAAATGTATCAATACATCAAATTTTATTCAGGTACAAAATTTCCCCGATTCTCAAGTTTTTACTATGGAGCATAGTATTTAAACTATTTATACAAGAGATGCTTTATGTTGCCAATTTTTTAACCATTTCAATGCTAAATCCCACTAAAAAAATGCTACATTTCTGCTAAAAAGGAAAAAAAATTGCTTTCATTAACATCTTGCTATTAAATGATTGATTATACAATTCCTTTATTGTATCAGTATCCAAAACTAATTAAAATGAGGTGAAAATATAATTTTGACTATTTGCAAGATTAGCTGAATGCAGTATTATTATTATTAATGTGATAATGGCACTCTATGAACCATGAAATTTAAATGTTTACCAAAATCACAATAATCACTACTGTCAAATAATGAATGGCAGCATATATATATATATATATATATATATATATATATATATATATATATATATATATATATATATATATATATATATATATATATATATATATATATATATATATATAATATACATATACTTGTCTCCTCTGATGGGCAAAGGCCGAAGGCCTACCAAATTCCTCCACAGTTGGGGAACATTCTGAATTTCGTCGCTAATGGCCGACGTGACCCGATACACGGCGCTTAAAAAGTGTGGAAGTAAAGGAAGTTGGGAAAACAGATAAAGGGAGTGTGTTCCAGACTTTACCAGTAGAGTACATGTAGGAGTGAGCAGAGCGGTTAAATCTAGGGTCGGAGGGTTGGACAGAGAAAGGATGAGACTGTGTAGAAAGTCGTGTCGTATGAGCTCTTTCTCAGTGGAAGAGGTATGCAACAAGAGAGTTCAGAAGAGCAATGTTCGTTGTAATAGCGATAGTATAGAGAAAGTGACGCAACAATTCGATGGAAAGAAAGAGACTGAAGGGAGTTAGTAAGAGCAAAAGAGTTTATAAAGACGAAAAGCTCTAGATTCCACCTTTTCGAGAATAGCTGTTTGTGTGGGACCATCCCAGATGTGCGAGAAGTACTCCATACAGGGGCGAACAACACCCCTATACAGAGCTAGCAACTGGGGTGGCCACGACGGCGCTTCAGAACACCCAACCTCTTAGAAGCTTGTTTAGAGAGAGAAATAATGTGATCTTTCCAAGAAAGATCACGAGAAAAAGAAACACCAAGAATATTGAGGACAGATGAAGGTTTGAGTTGAGTATTTTCTAAGAAGATATCATAGTTGTGTGTAAGATTGTGTCGAGCAGAAAGATGGAGGAATTAAGTTTTTGA
>SEYY01017782.1:0-13718 GCA_009176605.1 Armadillidium nasatum
ACAAACACACATACATAATGCATGAAATAAGTATACACATTCGCGCTCAATACAATATACATACATTCATTTGTATTATAGTGCAATGTTATTTATTATATATATATATATATATATTATATATATATATATATATATATATATATATATATATATATATATATATATATATATATATATATATATATATTAAAGTCTGCCATATGGGGATTCGAACCCTGATCACTTAGCTTAGGAGAGAAAGATTAAATGACCTGCTGCCCTGTGTCAGAGTGCATTCGGGGAGATCCTTTGAGTTAGTCTGCATTTCGGTTGTTTATGAGTTTTCTCTCTGCGATTTCCTTTTGAACTGTCTTGGTGCAGAGGCAATACAGTGTCTTACCAGCTAAGTGGTCACGATTTGAATCTCCATATAGCAGACTATATATATATATATATATATATATATATATATATATATATATATATATATATATATATATATATATATATATATATATATATATATATATATATATATATATATATATATCGTCCCACGTACGATTGCAGAAATATAAAGTTTCTGCAGCCGACGCCACCCTGCATCTTGAGGGATATGGTGTAGAGTATATATATATATATATATATATATATATATATATATATATATATATATATATATATATATATATATATATATATATATATATATATATATATATATATATATATATATATATATATATATCGTACTTTCACTAAAAGGAAGTGCGCTGACCTCTTTTGTTCTTCTACTTATAAAAATTTCTGGCATACGCCTATAAACATCTCTAATAACTTCTGTAAATCTGCCTTTCCCCTCTTATTCGTCTTGATAACTCTGTTGAGAATTTTACCTTTGCAGACTAACTTGAAAAGGTAAACTTGTAATTTGTGTAAAAAGATTTATTGTGTGCTTGGTATTTTTTAACGTACAAGCGCTTAAAATGGTTGAGAAACTAACCAACCAACCAACTTATCATTTTCCAATATAATAATCAACCCAATTTCATTATGAAGAATAGTCATTGAATTCATTCGATACATTACAGTCATTAGTGTCGATTCAAGTCACTCGAGAGCTGATTCAGGCGAGAGTCATATCAGTTGAAAGAATCGAAAGTCGACCACAGTCGAAAGAAAAGTTAATCAAAGAGGAAAACTGTACACAGTTTTTCTGCTTTCTGAGATATATATTTGTGAATATGAATATAATATATTTTGAAAGAGATTTTAGATAGATCTTCATGAATATATAGAAGAACGTGTTGGCCACCCTTCAGAAGGGTAGCCGCTCTGTTCCCTCTAACTATCGTCCTATAGCTCTCACTTATGTTTTTGTTTAAAATCTTTAAAACTCTCCTTAACTCAAATTTCCTGGATCATCTAGAGTCTCATTCCCTTCTTTCAGATCATCAGTATGGCTTTTGACGTTCGAAGTCTACTGGTGACATATTTTCCTATCTTACTGATTTATGGTCTTCTGCCCTTAGGGACTTCGGGGAGTCTTGTGTGGTGGCGCTTGACATTTCAAAGGCTTTTGAGCGGGTATGGCATGCGTTGCTGCTCTCCAAGCACCCTTCCTTTGTGTTTCCTCCTCCTATTTGCTTACTTATGTCTAGTTTTCTCTCATATCGTTCCATATCGGTACTTGTCGATGGTGCGACCTCTTCCTCCTTTTCTCTCAATTGTGGTGTTCATCAGGGTTCTGTTCTATATTCAACTTTATTTACTTTTCATTAACGATCTTCTCAGTTCCAATTCTAACTTTGTTCATTCTTATACCGACGACTCAATTCTCCATTCTTTTACGCATTTCAAATATGCTCCCTCTTTTGCTTCTAGAGTTGCTTCTCATCTTAAACTTTCTGACTCCATTAATGCTGATCTGGACGGGATTTCTCGGAAGAGTTGCCTCAATCTTGTAAAATTCAACTCTTTAAAAACTCAAACTTATTCACATCTCCTTCTCAAAAACACCTCCCTACTTTCCTGCCTCCTTCGACGACTCTCCCGACTGGTCTGAACATAAACAATAAACTTTCTTAGAAACCTCATATCACCATGGTGGCTGGGGCAGCTTCAAAGAAGCTGGGAATACTGTTCATATTGCGGAAATTTTTTTCCTTCTGAAAAGTTGCTCAAATTATATAAAGACTTTTCTGCCCTTGTATGGAGTGCTATTCTCAAATTTGGGGGTGGCGGGGGGTTGAGTCTAAGGCTAAAAGATTAATAAATTGTGTGATACTTTGAAACGTACTTGGCCCCCTGTCTCTGCGACGTGAAGTTGGTGCACTATCTCTTTTCTATAGGTACTACAGCGGAAGTTGCTCGAAGGAACTGACCTCTCGCAGAACAAGGGGTACCACCTCTCGTATTCCACCATTGCGTCGCCCTCGCAGCACAAGGGGTACCATTCTTTCGCATGAATTTTTGTGTGAATATTATAAACCCCGACTTGTCCGTTGTGGTACCTCCTCGTTTCCAGCCACTTCTGTGCTGTGGAACTCTCTGCCATCATGTTTTTCTGTTTTTTTTTTATTCTGCTGTATTTAATCTTTCTCTCTTTAAGGCCTCAGTTTGCGTTCACTGAGAGATTTCCGTTAAGTTGTGTTAGGGGGAGTTTTCTTTTATTTTACATATCTGACCGCTCCTATATATATATATATATATATATATATATATATATATATATATATATATATATATATATATATATATATATATATATATATATATATATATATATATATATATATATATATATATATATATATATATATATAATATTATTTTTTTTTTTTTTTTTTTTTTTTTTTTTTTTTTATTTAAATTTATATTATTATTTTTTATTATTATTATTATTATTATTTTATATTATTATTATTATTATTATTATTATTATTATTATTATTATTATTATTATTATTATTGTGAATATTATTTTGAAATGGCTGAAATGAATACCAGAGGGAAATGAAAATTAATATATAAACAAACAGAAGAGAATTCAAAACAAGCTCACTGTTCAGAGACTGGCACGATTACGAATAAGCCCAAGGGACCAGAGAGGATTCGATCATGCTTACGAACTATCCGAGCCGTGTTTATTAAAACTGACGGTTAGATATGAGGAAGGGAAGCTCACAGAATGTCTCGGTAACAGTTTAGGATTGTAAGTAACCGTCTCTAATAAATTTGTTGAGAAGAAATGTAAAATAAATTAGTTTTTATGACAGGGCGGGTATGAGGGGGGCTCAAAACAGGAAAATAATTAATAGGTATGTGCGGATTGGTTACTAAAATAAGTTACTGATACGGATTAGTCATACTAGTATAAAGAACTTACAAGTGTTATATACAAAATTTCTGATTTGGCGGGCTAAATAACGAGCTTCAGGTACGGGCAGCTTATATAAAGACCTTTCAGGTATATGCGGGTTATATACAGAGCTTTCATGCACGTGCAGGTTACGTAAAGAGCTTTCAGGTAATGGCAGGTTATATGCAGAACTTTCATGCATGTGCGAGTTATTTTCAGGTAAGGGCAGGTTATATACCGAGCTTTCATGGTACGGGCAGGTTATATACAGAGCTTTCACGCACGTGGGTGTTACATAAAAAGTTTTCAGGTACAGGCAGGTTATATACATAAAGCTTTCATGCAAGTGCGGGTTACATAAAAAGCTTTCAGGTACAGGCGGATTATATATAAAGCTTTCATGCACGTGAGTGTTACGTAAAGAGCTTTCAGGTACAGGCAGGTTATATACAGAGCTTTCACGTACGTGGGTGTTACATAAAGAGCTTTCAAGTACAGGCAGGTTATATACATAAAGCTTTCACGCAAGTGCGGGTAATATAAAAAGCTTTCAGGTACAGGAGGGTTATATACAGAGCTTTCATGCACGTGAGTGTTACATAAAGATCTTTCAGTTACGGGTTGGTTATGTACAGAGCTTTCAAGTACGAGTGGATTAAATAAAGGTTTCAAGTATGGGTTGGTTATATGAACAGTTTACGACTGCCGGTCACGAGGGAATTTCAAAATTCAGTTAAAAGATGAGAAATGAAGAATGTATTAATGTTAAGTGATTTCAAGAATGTTGTTAAAAACACTTGTAAATTTACTTACTTTTCTCTAAATTTATTTTTTTTTAAATATTTGTAATTAATTTACTAAATAATAATAATAATAATAATAATAATAATAATAATAATAATAATAATAATAATAATAATAGGAAGCTGAGAATTTAGCAAATATTTGCATAATTGCATTCCCATTACTGGTTCAACAATGTTATACTATCGTCCTTCTTATATATGAAGCTGTTTCTGGTTTGATGTTTCCGAACAAAATAATCAAATAATGTTAAGTAGGCTACGAATATGCAGTGTTCGTCGAACATTTTAATGCGAATCATTCATTGATGAATCATTTTACCGACAATGGGTAGAAAACTTTTAAAGTATGACAAACCAAGCTCGGACAACGAACATTCGCAAATGAATCATTCACACATGCGGTGTTTAACAATCGTTTTCACAATGTTCGTTGGAAAGTTCGGCGAACACCGAATTTAGTATTTCGTCCAATTCATTGATTTTCCACACAATAAACACAAATCATTTCTCATCAAAGAACAAACACTATATTACTTCATTAAAAAAAAAAAAAAAAAAAGCAAAACAGGGAATACTTTCTAAGCAGTTTCACCCTAGCATCCACCTAAGGGATCAAACCAGCGCATTCAAATACGTGGGTCAATCATTCTATCATTGTAACACTGCAAGTTTTATCAGAAATATATATATATATATATTAGTGATGGATCGGATGTCATATTTTCCAATTTGCGGATGCGGATGCGGATGCGGATGTTGAATTTTGGAGAAGTGCGGATGCGGATGCGGATGCGGATGTTGAATTTTCGAAAGTGCGGATGCGGATGCGGATGCGGATGTTGAATTTTCGAAAGTGCGGATGCGGATGCGGATCGGATGTTTTTTCGAAAAGTTCGGATGCGGATGCGGATGTTAATTTTTATGAGGATGCGGATGCGGATGTTAATTTTGATGAGGATGCGGATGCGGATGTTAATTATATATATATATATATATATATATATATATATATATATATATATATATATATATATATATATATATATATATATATATATATATATATATATATATATATATATATATATATATATATATATATATATATATATATATATATATATATATATAATATATATATATATATATATATATATATATATATATATATATATATATATATATATATATATATATATATATATATATATATATATATATATATATATATATTATATATATATATATATATATATATATATATACACTTTCCCACTTTCGTGAGGTGGTGCCCGCCACAATTCCCTTAACAAAAACATACACTGAAAAAACTGTTTGGTTGCAGAGACCAAAAATTGGTTGTTGTAACCAAACTTTTTTGTCGATATAGAGCACTATAAATTTCGGTTACCATAACAAAGGTACTTTTGTTACCAAAACGAAAAAATTTGTTATCCACGACTAAAAATATTGTACCAGTAACCAAATTTTAGTAAACGTTACAAAAATTTAGTCAAAAGAATTGGTTGTGATTACCAAAACTTTCATAACTAAATTGATTTTAGTTACTGTAACCAAAATCTCTAACCAAATTGTCGTTATAATAACAAAATATTTGTTTATCATTACCAAAAATTTGTTCCAATAACCAAAAAATTTATTTGAAATTTATTAGGAATCTAAATGGGAATCTGGGAATTTAGTAATCTCAACCAAAAATTTAGTTATCTCAACAAATTAGTATGTTACATTGACCAAAATATAGTTTCATTGTTTGGTTGAAGTAACTAAGATTTGGTGGGGTCTACTAAATTTTTTGTCGAATTGTTGGTTAAAGTAACTAAACCTTCGTTGAAACTAATAAATTGTTTGTCTAATGTTTGGTTAAAGCAACTACACTTTTGTTGGATCCACATATTTTTTTTTCGTTCTAATAAAAATTTTGTTCCTGGAACCAAAATATAGTTTCTACAGCACCCGCCGTTCGTTCTCATAACAATACTTTTGTACTTCAATTTAGTTATGATAATCATAAATTGTTAATGTGAACAAAAAAATTAGCGGTTGCGGTAACTAAAATTTGTTAATTACAACATATTGGCGATTGAAAATTTCTTAAATCTAAAAAGTTAAATGTACAAATAACTTATATTTCCTTTACGGAATAATTAACTTTGCAATAATTTCTAGATTATTTTAAATTTTGTACTCATAAACCGATTGAATATTTAAAAACTTAAGACTATTAGGATTATTTTTACAAAGGGAAATATTTTTAAATGAATTCAGTGCTTGAGACGTCAAAGTTTCCCTTTGTAAAAATAATCCTAATTAAACTATGTTGTCGTTTAAATATTAGTCAATTTTATGAGTGCGATGTTAAATCTATAAACTATTGCAAAGTAATTTATACCGTAAAGAAGATTTAATATATTTGTACATTTAACTTTTCAGATTTAATAAAATATTAATCGAAAACATGTTGTTACTAACATATTTTTGCAACTGCTTGGAAACAAAGAAATTTTTTTTACACTGTTAACACACTATAAATTTGTTATATAAACTTTATAATTGGTTAAAAAAAAAAAAAAAAGATAAACATGATAGTTATAAAATTATTTATTTGAAATAATGAAAACGAAAAAATTTTATATACAAAATTTTTTTTAAAATGAATGAAAATAATAAAAATTTCATTAAAGACATGTTTACCAAGCATAACATTCATCTTGTAAGAATTAAAATCAGCACAGTTAGATAAGACATAATAGGCATAAATTTGTGTTTTGAGATATTTCAAATTCATGAACATGATAATGAGAATTAAATTCAAAAGTGTTCTACATTCTTTAACACAAAACATTAAATTTGAAAGAACATAAAATAAAATGTAAATAATTGGACAAAATATCGGCATATCTTTAAAAGTAGAAAGTAAAAAGTAATTTGATTTATACGTAATATCATTAAAAACAACACAATATGGGTTAAACCTTTGCCCATAACTTATATTTTCATATAGGTGATATGCCAGTAATATTTTTTAAATCTATTTTTTTCCGCATACAATGTTATCATCGAAATCTCTTTTTGAGATTAAACGGTAAGAAAATTTTAACTGATATTTAGTAGCAATTGTTTTTAGTATATTTCGTCTGCAATTGCTACTATTACTGATTAATTTTAACTACGTTTAGATTCAAATTTCATTCACCACAAATGAATAATTGGACCACATGCACAAACCTTCCTATGATAATGTATCATAAAATGTTTTGATTTTAAATTAGAATCAGTAAATAACTAAGTACAATTCATGATGTTCTGAAATAATAGTTGACAATAAAATATGTATTCCTTTTTGGAGAGAGTTTGAAAATAAAATATCTAAAATTTGTCTCAATATTAAATAGAATTATTATGTTTATTGAAAGTCTAATCGGATATTTCATCAATATTGTATGAAATAATATCTGAAATTAGTTCACAAACACCTAAAACCGTTTTATCCCACTCAGTTTCAATTTCAAAAATATTTTTGAATGAAATCCACATTTTCACTCAAATGGATATCTTGCATGAGCAAAGAGAAAAACTTTAAAGCAATTTTCAACTGCCTTTAATGGTGAGTCAAATCCGTATAAAATGTCGTTCAATACTACGTAAGAATCTGAGCTATATTCAAAGGTCTTTCCTCTGCAAAATTACAAATGGTTGCATGCTCAAAGAAATTTGGGAAAGTTTCTCTGGTTTTCTGGATATAGTGACAGACATCCTCGGGATTCTGAAAAAAAAGTTTAGGATAAAATCAAGAAATGGGAGATGATTAAAGGAACTGAAATCAATATCGCGTTTTGTTATATAAATAGGGTAAATAATCAACGGGTATGGTAAATATAAATAAGTGTTTACCCATTTCTTAAATACTCCACCAAAATATGTTATGTTAAATGCCAAAAATATCTAAAAAATGTACACTTTCAAAAAAATATTCCTACTATAAAATTATATTATTTTAAATGCAATTACATTTTTCAATTAGTGGATGAAAGAAAGCCTGGTTAAGAAAACTGAAAGCAATTAATATATATATATATATATATATATATATATATATATATATATATATATATATATATATATATATATATATATATATATATATATATATATATATATATATATATATATATATATATATATATATATATATATATATATATATATATATATATATATATATATATATATAGATTGAATCGGCAACATCGTGGCGTACATATGCACAACATCCGCCTTTTTTAAGAAAATTGAGGATAGAGATAGTAGGAGGGAATAGAATAGGAGTTGCTGTCAGAAAGTTCAGACACCTGACTTTCGATCATGAACAAGAACTGGAGGTTTAGACGAAGAGAGGTGGTTTTCAACAAGTTGAAATTAGATTGAAGACCGCGCACGCTACATAAATCAATAAAAAAAGACCGGCAAGAGAACACATCAGCAGTTCCTCGGCGGCATGAACCTCATCACCGGTATCCGACAAATCCCAAGTTGGTGATGGGGAAGAATACGAAGTTTATGAGAGGTAATTTTTAGTTGGAACTGAGGAACTGTTAACGGACGCCATTTTTTTTATGTAGATGAGAAGAAGAGAGATAAAAGTACCTGGACAAGCCTGACGATATTGCTACTGTTACGATTTAGTTAATAGCAAAGTATAATAAAATCTAATAATAATTCAATAAAAATTACCTGAACATGTATCACAAAAGCCTCTTGCATATCACGTTTGTAAGGTTTCCAAAATGTGTTCTTTTTAATGGAAGCGAAATTTATTTTTGGTTTTAGCAGCAACGGTAGTAAATACAAAAGCACAGCATCTTCTCCTAAGAAAATAAACAGGGATGTTAAAACCTAAGAAACCGTATTCATGAGTTGTAATTTATCATAAAAGTTCGACCTCAAACTTTATTGGAAAGATTCTAGTCTGAAACAATTAAAGGACTAATAACAAAATATCTAACACAAACACACACACTTCACACTCTTACTCAAAACTAAATTTTGTAATATAATAGGCATAATTATATTTCAACATTAATATATAATAATGGAGGTCATGCCTTTCATTAAACTATGTGATTTATAAAAACATTTTCCAGTAAAACATGAATATCTTATAATTATCATTAATTACTATTTTCAAATAAGTAAATTTTCATAAAAATCATAATTAAAATGAAAGCAAACATAAATTACTGCTACCTCCTGAATTTTCCGGATAAACACTTTTTAAAACATGTTTTATCTTTGATTCTCTCCATCATCAAATGTTTAATACTTTCTTTGTTCAAATTCCACTTGAGATAAAATTTAGCAGAAGTGCCGAACAGTCGTAAAATCAATGTTTACCTAATTAAACAAAAAAATAGTAGTATAATTCTTCCACTTTAAGAAGACATGCCTATTATACATTTTATATATATATATATATATATATATATATATATATATATATATATATATATATATATATATATATATATATATATATATATATATATATATATATATATATATATATATATATATATATATATATATATATATATATCACCAGAATGTATCCATTTGCATGCTCCAATATTGGTCAATCAAGCAAAGAACTGCTTATGGTACTTATTAGTTATGGTGAATAACTAATAATTCTGTTAGCAGAAGTTTCCTTCCATATTTGTTCAACTAGTCCCCAAGGTTGTCTATTAAATTTCTGCCATTGCTGCTTTTCAAAATATTCTTCCTCTGACAAATAGTCACCTGAAAAGTTTGCCAAATTATCTTATTATTTTAAGACAATTTTTCATTCAATAATCTAATAGATTTTTATTTATTACCTAACTTTAAAATATAATTATTTAAATTAAAAAAAAAAAATTCGAAGGTTATTTAATAAAACAAATAAAAAATACATATAATACCTTCATTCAATGTGATACTGTTAACAGATTTTTTAGTTCCACTTTTAAAATTTTGTTTTGAATATAATCCAAGTTTTCGAAACTTTTGTCTGATATTCCGGTACCTTTCAATGAACTTTCCTTAGGTTCTTTTCTGTTGTATGCCGTCCGTTTGAGGTGGAATGAAGTAGGTATTCGAATCCTCCTTTGGAAATAATTTAGGAATAAGATAATCATAAAATTGCATTATCTTGTTTACAGATCTGTGATATATATATATATATATATATATATATATATATATATATATATATATATATATATATATATATATATATATATATATATATATATATATATATATATATATATATATATATATATATATATATACCCCCCCCCAAAAAAAAAAAAAAAAAAAAAAAAAAAAAAAAAAAAAAGGCCAAAGCTATTTGACTTTGAAAAAGTGTTTTTGCAAGACTCATGTGATTGGAAATATAGAATATGAAAGAAGAAACTTTATCCTGTTACAAATGAATTCTATTCCAGCAACAAGTATAAATCACTAACAATACTACCTATAGTTTCAATGTAGAGGCTCACCGCATAGAACATAAAATATTTAAAAACTGACAAATATTTTAATTAATTATTATTAAAAGTGTGGCATGCAGATATTTGCATTTCAGTTCTAAAACATTTAATGTATTATCTCAGAAATTAATTTTAAATATATATTCAAAGAATACCAACACTTTATCCTGTTAACATTATTTAATTTAAAAATTTACTCCATAATAAAATGCTCCTGTTTAATGCAATGATCAACTAAAATTTGAACTATATCATCTCTGTGAACTTTCTCAAGTTTTCCATATAGTTCTTAATTTCTTAACATGATTTGTCCTTTTGATGCTCTTTTCAAAATTTCTTTAATATCTATATTATGCAAAGTTCATTATTTAAAACTTTTAAATAAAATCCTCAATTGCAATTCTTTATATATATATATATATATATATATATATATATATATATATATATATTATATATATATATATATATATATATATATATATATATATATATATATATATATATATATATATATATATATATATATATATAATATACGTTAGTTACGATCACCTCAAGTTTTGGCATTGCTGCTGATGATGTTGCTACTGCAAATGAATCCTCTGTATCTACCCCATCATCAAGCTTCATTTTCCTTGAAATTGGCTTGTGTCCTGCATTTCCATTTAAGTCAGAGGATAGTTCTTCAGGATCAGACACCTATATAATGTTAAAGTAACAAACACATGAATTGGTCACTAGTTTAAATTAAATTTGAATATCCCTATTATCCCGGAATAAAATTTGTATAGGTCCATAAATGATACTCTGAGAAATGCATAATTATTTCTTCTACCAAGAAACCTTATAGGATAATTTTATGGGAGGACGGTTTGATCCCCATATTCTCTCCTCCTGACTAGGGCCCTGATATATATATATATATATATATATATATATATATATATATATATATATATATATATATATATATATATATATATATATATATATATATATATATATATATATATATATGGACCAACTGGGGCTCGGTTAAAAATCAGGGAAAACTGCAGTTTGCCTGCTGGGGTTAAAATGGCAAATTATATTTATTAATGGTAGATTAAATCAAACATAATATAAGAAAATTAAGATTTTTCTTCTTGTTTTTTTCAATATTTTATTTTTCTTTTGACTGCTCCTCTTCTGCTAGTGAATGTTCATCTTTGTTTTGATTTTAGACACCCCCATAAAGATTTGGTTGAAAAATTTTTACTTGGGACATCCGGAGGTCCTCTTCTAATTTCCTGACTGCAAATGTTACATTTAGCTATTTCGAGCCTATCCTGAAACATTGTAAAGTACTCCCATACTGCAGAAGCTGATCTTTTTGCTATAGCAACTGACAGTATAAAAATAATAATAATTAAGAAATAATATAGTTAAACAATGCAAGTTTGATACACAACAATAAAATAGCAATGAAATGTATAAATACAAGTTAAATTGATAATTTTATATCTTACATTTTTTAAAACTTTAACTTAGGGTCTTACCTAAGAAAACCTGTTGAATCATTATTGTGAATCAGAAAAAAAAAAAATTTTTTTAAAGGAGTATATTATGTCATGTTTGAATAATAGCGTTTTTTTATATTTTGTCTTTTCTGCTGATTATTTGAGGTCTCTTCTTTCATTATTTTTATTCTTTATACTGTAGCTAGTTAAAGAATCTTCTTGTAAATTGTAATCATGTTAAAACAAAAACGAGTTGCTAAACTTTGTTAATACTTACTGGAAAATGGAAATGGAATATTTTTTGAATAAACACAAACATAAAAAAGTTATTAGTATTATATTTCCATTTATTATCCCTAAAAGATAATATTTTAATTTATAAAATATACTTGGGCACAACCAAATATGAAATACATGACTAAGTATTGGTTGTACATAGAATGCAATCCTTAGTTGCCTAGCAGTACACAAATTTTCTATCTTATTACTGTGTATTTCTTATAATAATTAAAGTATCGGTATCGGCACCTAAAAAAATAGAGTATCGGTATCGGCCTCTTTACTGGTATCAGTACATCTCTATAATAAAGGTTTTCATCTTATGGCGATGTAATTAGTATAATTATATGAAAAACTTATGTAAAGTTGACAATATAAACTTTAGAATATAAATAATTACATATGGCGATATTTAAAAAGAAAAAAAAAAATTGTCAATGCCCCTATCTATAGGGGAGATGAAGGGATATGCCGTTCTTCCATGCAGACAAAATACTGCCCTTCAAGCCATCACGAGTTCAGAGTGAGTGAACCATGTCCATATACAATGAGAACTCATGATGCTTTGGAGAGGAGATATAATTCAATTACTTAAAATTTTCTCATCAATTGACAGATTAAATGTAAACAAATTTTTCCCTTTACATCATAATAGAATGACCAAAGCTCATACTAAGAAGTTAAAAAAAAAGACTTGAATCCTAGAGACTAGAGATGAGAAAATTTCAGTAGCTGGGTGGTCAATTACTGGAATGCTTAACCACATGATGTAATTGATAGAAAGTATCTCCCTTTTGATATTTAATTTAAAGTTACATCAACATATGGATAAGCAAGGGGTAAGGTAATAATTCAATCTGACACGATACCTCTCTATTTTTCACTATATTGAAAATATGAAGTTAAAATATATTGAAATGCGTTCTGCACATACTTTTCTTTCATGAAAGTAGTATATATTAAAAGGTAAAGGTGGAGATTGTTTCTGAGTTTCGATTGTTAAAAAATATCGAAAATCGAAAATATCGGAGAAGCCTATCGTAAACAAGAGAGTTGCCAGAGGTAGTATTACTATACACACAATTATTATTACTTACTTTTCTAGCAGAACCTAATTCGACTTATCATAACCTGAACTACCGAAATTGCCGTAAAAAGAGGCCTAACCTACACAAGAATTTGCCGTAAAAGAGACCTAACGTACACAAGAACGTTTGCACGACATAGTAGCCTA
>SEYY01017783.1:0-2500 GCA_009176605.1 Armadillidium nasatum
ATATATATATATATATATATTATATATATATATATATATATATATATATATATATATATATATATATATATATATATATATATATATATATATATATATATATATATATATATATAATATTATATATATTTATATATATATATATAAAAATATATTAATATTCTTTAATATATTGGCTTGTTGGTTGCATTGGTACTTTCACTGATTAATGAGTTTGTAAAAATGATTTAAGATAAGATTTGGTAAGAGAAATGTGTATGAAACTTTTCAGGATTTACAAATTAAAGTAGGTTGGGAAAATTGTTAGTCCTATATTTAAAAATAAATGATTTAATAATGAAGTCATAGAATAAGAAAAGGAGAGATGGTGTTGGGTGGTTTGAGGGATATTTGGGGTAGAGGAATGTTACTAAGGGAGGTGAAAGTGAGAATGTTTGAGGGATGTTGTATACCAATGGTTATGTATGGGAGTGAAGTTTGGAAGTTGAACTCTAGGAAGAGAAAAAAATAGAACTTTTCGAAATGAAAGGTTTGAGAGCGGTTTATGGTGTTGGTAGAAGAGATAGATTCATGAATGTTAGAATTAAGGAGATGTGTGGATAGACAAATAGTATGGTTTGGTTGAGAGAGCTGAACAAAGTATGTTGAGATGGTTTGGACATGTCTGTAGGATGAATGAAGAGAGAATTTGTTTCAGAAGTGGAGGGTGTGAGAGATAGGGGTATTTTTTTTTGTTGAATAATTTTAAGAAAATATATTATATATATATATATATTATATATTAATATATAATATATATATAAATATATATTTTATTATATTATTAATTTTTAATATAAATAATATATAATATTATATAATATTTTAATTTTATTTTTTATATATATATATATATATATATATATAATATATATTATATATATATATATATATATATATATATATATATATATTATATATATATATATATATATATATATATATATATATATATATATATATATATATATATATATATATATATATATATATATATATATATATATATATATATATATATATATATAAGCTGGGTTGAATTTTTGTGGGATAACCAAACATGGTCAAATTGGTGCTCCTTGGCTTCCCTGTAGTGGGACAAAAAATCATTTTGCATTTACTCAATGTTTAGGGGGCCCAACTTTAATTTTTTTTAAGGGCCGGCACCAATTTTTGGGTATTTCGGCTATTTTTGCTTGGGGCTGATATATTTTGATATATTTTTTTTTTCTACTCATCTTATCAACATCAAATTTTCAAGGCTTATATAGTTTGGCAAGATGCATCTTTTTTACTTAGATAATTTTTTTGTATACTCTAAAGAAAATTTTTAAAAAAATTTCCCAAAATTTTTTTGTTTTTAAATTTGGTTCAAGAAAAAATCCAAAACTAATAAAAAATACAAAGAAGTTATCTAAGTAAGAAATATGCATCTCCCCCGACTACATAAGCTCTGAAAATTTCACTCACTTCGCTTGAATAGAAAAAAAATTACCGCAATTTTTCATTTTAAAATTAAAAAAAAATGGGTTTGGAAATTTGACAACGCTGAGCACAAAACTTAAAATATCAAAATTCCGTGTCTAAAACTTTTAGATAATAGTCCAATCTTTGTATATTTCAAGTTCTTAAGTTATGAATTTTATATGCTTTGTTCTTCAAAATTTGGTTTTAATACTAATTGAGAGCTATTTTTGTCTCATTTCAGATCCAGACTATTCGACGTTTGAGATAAGTCCTGTGGGTGCAGTGTTTATTACTATTATTGCAAGACGTATCATGGCATGTGCAACAAGGCATAAAGACAGGCATGCAATATTCGGTTATCCACAACCACTTGTCGAAAATCAGCTACCACTGGCTGAGGATGTTTTTAGAGCCTACAAGTTCCATCAAGTAGTCAACAAAGATGCCAGTGTTACTCATCTAGCAAAGTTAGTGGCAACAGAAGTTAAAGGCATATACAATAAAGCAGGCATTCCAACAATAGAATTTGAAAGTGTTATAGTGAAAGTGAAGAGACTAATAGTGAATGTCAATGATTTGATGAAATATTCAAGAAATAAACAATCTTCTCAAAAATATCAAGATAAAATAAAATCATTTTCTTGTCTCTTCGACATTAGCGCGTGCAAGTGTGTTCATAATGGTATAGTTGAACGTAATCAATGTCAATGTCCCAATGAAAAGAAAATCCCTGTATTGGAATGGCAATTTTGGCTTGATCAAAACACTTCAAGACGCATGATAATAGGAAATGTGGACAAGGAAAGAACAGAGAAAAACATGAAACTTCAGGAAAGGAAAAGGAAACGGTTGACATTTGAAAGTAAGATGAGACACAAAGATACGCAAAAATGTGTAAGTTCAGTTGAATTATCAGGCAGTGAGAGTGATGTGCTAGAAGAATCATTTTCCTTAGAATCAGAAGAAATGGAAGAATGTCACCCTCAAAATAGAA
>SEYY01017783.1:42500-50000 GCA_009176605.1 Armadillidium nasatum
GATCTTGTATAGAAACAAAATTCTACAGATTGTTTGACAATTTAACGTAGACATACAGGCATTTTAGATTCTGTGAACCTAACTTCCTTTAACAATAGAATCATCTTTATTTTTAATGTACCGTGTAAGGAGAATCTTACCACAGCTATACAACCATGATGACACTCTTAAACCACTAAAGGTGTTCCTAGGAAAAGAAAGTAAACGCTCTTAATGTGTAGTGTTCGACGCAGCATAAAGTAGAGATCGAATGGATCGAAAAATATCCAATAAACCTGTCTAATATTATTTCGCAGAAAGATCCTTTGTTTGGAGTCTAAACGTTAACATTTTCTAATTCCATCTACAAATCCTTCACACTGCCTGTTTCAAGGCGGATAATAAGGAATGGTTTGACAAGTAGATTCGTCATGACTCATTAAAAGGTGTTTAAGTTAGAAGACGTGAAAGAAAACCCTCTTCGAAATATATATATATATTCTGGGAATCCAAATATTAAGAGATTATAAAGGTAATTTATCACTGTCTCAACGGTTGTTAAGTATAAGCAAAAGGAAGAAGAGAAAATTCATCGAATACACGTTTTGTTAAGCAGAAGGAAACAGTCTGTTAAATTCGAGACATATCTAATCAAATTGCTTCGAGTCAGCTTCCAAACATTCTTTCTCTTTACTGATGGAATTTGAAGTTTAACCATTTCTGCAAATTTGACACAACAATATAGGTTTCCGTAACGTGCTCGACAGATCATAAAAGGGTTCTGCTGCAAGCAAAGTGAACGTGATCGTAATGCCAAACTAAACAAAAGTTTAATATAATTTAGTAATGCTACAATATGAAATAGAACTCTAGCAAAAGTCTCTCAATAATAAAAAGGCAGCATCGAAAAGCTTGCCGACTAAAAGAAAAAGAATGCATTAATTGTTTTCTATCTTAATCTTTTCTCAGTGTTAATTTTTGCACCTATGATGAAAATCAAATATGAAAGAGAAAGAAAGCTAATTTGTTGTTAGCATGATATGATTTTACTTCCTAATGGATCCTACAGCTGCATATCCCTCCTTTTCAACAGAGTTGTGATTCCTTTCCGACCAATATATATATATATATATATATATATATATATATATATATATATATATATATATATATATATATATATATATATATATATATATATATATATATATATATATATATACTATATATATATATATATATATATATATATATATATATATATATATATATATATATATATATATATATATATATATATATATATATATATATATATATATATATATATATATATATATATATATATATATATATATATATATATATATATATATATATATATATATATATATATATATATATATATATATATATATATATATATATATATATATATATATATATATATATATATATATATATATATATATATATATATATATATATAGTATATATATAGTATAGGTTATTCATAAGGCTTAATGTTGATTTATAATGATTCATTTTTTACCTTTTAAAGAGGATGTTACTTCCAATTGTATTCTTTCCCTCAGATTTTTTCTTATAAATTTCATATTTCAAAAACCAATGATTCTCATCAATTTGCTAATATATATATATATATATATATATATATATATATATATATATATATATATATATATATATATATATATATATATATATATATATATATATATATATATATATGGGTATGTATGATGTTTAACTTTTCGCTAAAGTTGAACTCTTCGCTCAAACCTGTGTCTCTATTTCTACTCTTGAAGATTGCAGAGCTATGCTTTCTTTTCCAACCTATTTCAACTCATTTATGCTTAAATTTATAATTTCTTCTATAGATGTTATTTCTGTTCTATTTGAGCCTAATACTAAGAATACGTAGGGTCCTGCCTGATGGTATTCCTGAGGTGTTTCTTAAAACTTGTACTACTGAGCCTGCACTCTTCCTTAGTAAACTATTTCCTCTCAGTCTTTCCACTTCGACCTTTACTTCTTGCAGAAAAATTTGTTCTCATTCAGCCTGTTCCGAAATAGGGGGACCTCTTTGAATTCTCAACCCTCTAACTATCGTCATATTTCTTTAACCTTCTTGCTGTCTAAATTTTTCTAACCTATCCTTTTCAGGAAGATTTTAAAACATTTCAATTTTAATTTAATCTCTGATCGTCGTTCTTCTGATAATCTTTCTGACTCTTGGTTCTCTGTTCTTGGGCATTTTGGTTTTTTATGACGCTAAACATATCAAAAACTAATACAACTTATTTTCAAAACTTTCCTCTTTCAGAATCTATCCTTTCATCTGTAACCTTCTCTGTGAATTTCTTTCCCGTCGTTCTGTAGACGGCCCCCTTTCATCCTTATTTATCTATTTATAGTGATGAATCTTAGGGTTATTTCCTATCTCGAATCTTTTCTTCTCTTCGTTTTCGACTTTCTCTCTGTCATTTCATCACTTATCCCCTTCTCCCTTCATTACTTCCTTTATTTTGAAAGACTTCCCACACTATTAACTAATGCTAGGAGGGCCACCTTAGAATAAATGACCTCTAATCCTTCTCGAATTTCTAACTGGAGAAGAAAAAACATTATTGGTTTCAATACCTCAAGACTTCATTCCCATACCTAGAAAGCACAACTCAAACATTCTTCTGAACTTGATACTCTTAGCGTTTTTTTTTTTTTGTTTTTTTTCGTGATCCTTATTGAAAAGATTGCATTATTTCCCCATTTTAAACGAAGCCTCTAAGAACATGGGTGTTGTAAGGCTCCTTCAAAATTTCTTCACACCATCCCAGTAGCTTGCTCTTTATTGAGGTCACCTTTGCCGAAGGCGAAGTGAAGGGATTTTCTTTCTATCTACTGTTTCGCACTCACTAACTCTTTCCAGTCACTTCCTGCCCGTCGAATTGTGCTATAGCTATTACAATGGCACAACTCTTTTGAACTCCATTGATGAGTCCATGCTTCATATTATTCTACACAGTCTCATACTTTCTCAGATAGAAACGAATCAGTTTACCAATGCAGGGTGCAAAATCAGAAACAAAAGTTTTAAGGATCACAAAAAGGTTATCATGGAAACTATAAGTGTTACATTAGAGAGAGAACAAATAACATCTTTACAATATTATATGTATAAATGAAATGAAGGTACGTGAAGAAGATGAAATAGCTTCGGTATCGTCAAGAACTTAACCAGAGGCAAAGGTTTGAGCGAATATTTCGTGTTTTAGCAATATTTAAGGCAGGAGTGATACAGTCAAAAGTAACAAAAGGAGGAAAAGAGAAAGAAAGCAAAGTTAGATGATTATGTATATATATATAATATATATATATATATATATATATATATATATATATATATATATATATATATATATATATATATATATATATATATATATATATATATATATATATATATATATCAAGTCACAACAGTTACCAACACTCACACACTCACCATTCTTTTCCACTCATTCCTGTCCTCCGTCAACCGTATACCCTCCTCACAGCCCAACCCTTTATCCCTTAATAACTCTTTGACCCCGCTCACCCAACATCCCCTAGGTCTCCCTCTACCTCTCGCATCTTCCACTCCCGATGCGAACACCTTTTTAACCAGTCCCTTCATTCTTCCTACAAACAAGCTCAAACCACCTCAACATGTACTGTTCGGCTCTCCCAACCATACCCCTTTCCCAGGCATACATCTCCTTTATTCTAACATTCTTGATACTATCCCTTCTACCTGCACCACATATCGCTCTCAGAAACTTCATTTCGAAAACATCAATCTTTTTTTTCTTCCTCGTATTCAACTTCAACTTACTCCCCTCCCATACACAACCACCGGTATTCAACATCCCTCAAACATATATATATATATATATATATATATATATATATATATATATATATATAATATATATATATATATTATATATATATAATATATATATAAAATAAAATGAAATAACATAAATTTTATCTTTATTTAGAACAATTAAATCTGTATAAAAATATAAATAAATAAATAAATTTATGCAGTAAAATAGATCTATAAATTTGCGTCAGTCGTTTTTCATTAAATAAAAAGTTTTATTTTATTTTATTTTTTTTTTTTTTTTATTTTTAATTCTTGGGGGAAAGATTATTAATTGAATTTTTATTTTTTAATTTCGAAGATTTATGCAATTGGTTACTAGCAATAACCCTAATACATATACGCACAGACACAAATATATATATATATATATATATATATATATATATATATATATATATATATATATATATATATATATATATATATATATATATATATATATATATATATATATATATATATATATGTGTGTGTGTGTGTGTGTGTGTGTGTACTGTTTTCGTTATCCCAAACGTTAATGAAACTATCATTATTTTCCTTGGAATTAAATATGATCATGAAAAGTATTAAGAATTTTTAATAATTATTTATTTAATAATAATAATAATAATAATAATAATAATAATAATAATAATAATAATAATAATAATAATAATAATAATAATAATAATAATAATAATAATAATAATAATAATAATAATAATAATGATGATGATAATAATAGGGATAATAATAATAATAATAATAATAATAATAATAATAATAATAATAATAATAATAATGATAATAATAATAAATAAATAAATAAACAAATGAATATATTATAAATAAATAAATAAATATTACTATTTTGTAATTGTCTTAAGTCTATATCCGTTACTTCGTTTAATTGGGATAATTCTTTACTGTCCCAATTAAATGAGATAAAACTATAAATATTATTTAGAAATATAATTTGTTAAGAAATTATATAAAAAAAATAATGACAATGTTTATTTATAATAATTCTCATTGAAAATTAAACTCTTCTAATTTTGTGTATTATATATATAATATATATATATATATATATATATATATATATATATATATATATAATATATATATATATATATATATATATATATATATTATATATATATATATATAGATTTTAAGTCTGCTAAAATCTCACAGACTATTTTCTATATAAAAAATTAATGTCTGCTATTGGACTCGAAACCAACAACCTTTAAAATGGTAAGTCTAGCTGCTGATTACTCTGCTACGGCAGTACAAAAGGGAATTGCATTGGAACTTGCCCACGATTTACATTCTCGGGGTCTAGGCGAAAGGACTCCCCCGACTGCAACACGAGCAAGGGTAACGGGGTAATTAATTTTCAATATATATATATATATATATATATATATATATATATATATATATATATATTATATATATATATATATATATATATATATATATTATATATATATATATATATATATATATATATATTATGAGAGATAGGCGCTTAATTTAACACTAAATTAGGCTAAATCTTCATGACTTCCACAAGCCTTATTAAAAAATAACTCCGTCGGGAAAATATTTAATCTGCACTTCAATTTTTTGGCGGGAGGGAGCAAGGGGGAGGGAGTCAATATTAGTTTTGGGCGGGAGGATAGAGGGAGCAAGGGGGAGGGGGTCAATATTAGTTTTTAGCGGGAGGTGAGAGGGAGGTAGGAGGTTGGGGTGGGAGGAAATTATAGACAAAAATTATAAATAAAAATACTGAAAAAAAGAGAAAATTGTGGATGAAAGTTTGAAAAAAAAAAAAAAATCAATTTTTTTTTAATAAAAAATTAAATATTAATTTTTAGGAGGGATATATTATTATTATTATTATTATTATTATTATTATTATTATTATTATTATTATTATTATTATTATTATTATTATCATTATTATTTCTTACTCCCTGAAGAAAATTATCATCATTTCAATTTTATCAAAATTATTTTATTATAAGATTTGCATCAATGCATATATATATATATATTATATATATATATATATATATATATTATATATATATATATATATATATATATATTATATATATATAATATATATATATATATATATATATATATATATATATATATATATATATATATATATATATATATATATATATATATATATATATATATATATATATATATATATAATATATATGTGTAGTTACCAAAATATAAAATTTTTTCTTTAATAAAAAAATATTTTAAAACGTTAACTAGTGAAATTGTGAATATTATTTTAATAAGAAAAAGACTGGTAAAACTAGTGATAATTAAAAATAAAATTTTTGTAAATAAAATAATTATAATAAATATATAAAATAACTATTATTGTAAAATAAAACATATCAAATATAATGTAAATTTTAAATTATTACCATATCAATTTCTTAATTGACTTTTGGCGGTCTTTTGTTATCTATTCTCCCGCCAAAATATTCCACCGCTAAATTTGAATTAAGATAAAACTATTATGTGAAACTATTATAAAATGTATTTATTTTATGTTATATAATATTGTATTTAAAAATAAAAATGTTTATGTCATAATTTTAATTATAATGTACTTTTATATGTAAAATTTAAATTTATTATAAAATAATGTTTTCTGATTTAAATAAATAAGATTTTGTATACTATTTAAATGTCAATTTGTAAAACTTTATTAATCATAACTTTGTTAACTATTTTTGATAAAAATAATAAATAAAGTGGAATAACAACTATTTTTTCCTTAACACCTTCTCACTATTGAGATAATTTTCAGAAGGTATAGAATAAGTGTAACCTTCCTTTTTCCGAGGAGCAAAGAAGAATCCGCCTCTACAGCCAAGCTGCCCAAGAAGAAGACGTCCCAAGCAAAGCCCTAGAAGAAGCAGTCCCAAGCCGAAGTCCAAAGAAGCTGCCCTTAGAAGAAGAAGTTCCAACGCCTCTGCTACCCAAAAAGGAAACCCAGTTGGCAGTTCCTTTTGCCTTCGACTGTGGTTCACCTTTTGAAGTGGCCTTCCACCTGAGGCTGCAGACGGGCCTGAAGAGAAGTGGTGGCTACCACACGCCTACCAGTCGGCATTCCACAAAGGGAATTAGGAAACACCCAGCCTTCCTGACGATCCCCTTCGCTACAACAAAGTGTAGTGACCTCCTGGACCATACCTTGGTCAACAGAGATAGTTAGGTCACTATAACCTGCGGGTGTGTCCAGATTTTCTGGACAACTGAAGAATGGACCCCGAACACCCAAGAAGAAGCTGCTACCTCCCTTGCCCTTTCCTCAAAGCGGCTATGTTCAACTGAGGCAGTTGATTGCGAACTGGGTGGCCATGTACAAGTTCGGCCTACCAGCCCAACCACTGACCCAGCGAACGTCCAAAAGTTCGGCCTACCAGCCGAACTCCTGTACCACAAGTTGGGCCTACCAGCCCAACTCCCGCCAACATCGGGACTTTCCAAGGACTACGCTGCCCGTCATCATGGTTTCTCACTACCACCAGCTACCTCAAGAA
>SEYY01017783.1:55000-57500 GCA_009176605.1 Armadillidium nasatum
TATATATATATATATATATTATATATATATATATATATATATATATATATATATATATATATATATATATATATATATATATATATATATATATATATATATATATATATATATATATATATATATATATATATATATATATATATATATATATATATATATATATATATATATTATAATATAATTTATTATTAAAAATGAGTTTTTTCCAAAGGTATTTTAAAATATTCAAATTAAAAACAATTAGAAAGATTAAAACCGACACACTACAGTTAATTATTAATTTTATGATGAAGTACAAAATAAAAAAGTATATTTCAAATTAATTTAACTGAATTGTAATAGAAATAATAATAGTAATAAAAAACATTTAAATAAACTAATTAAATATATTTTTATATATATATTTTACAAAAACATATAAATGTACTGTTTTACACTCAAAATTTATATATATATATATATATATATATAATATATATATATATATATATATATATATATATATATATATATATATATATATATATATATATATATATATATATATATATATATATAGAGAGAGAAGAGAGAGAGAGAGAGAGAGAGAGAGAGATATGAATATATTTTGTACAGAGAAAGATTAATTGACAGAGAATGACAAGCAGAGAGACAGAAATATCCTCCAATAAATAAATAAATAATGAGAATATTTTATTAATAAAACTTTAATTGAAATTGACAATAACAAAGTTCGAAACAAATTAATAATAATAATAATAATAATAATAATAATAATAATAATAATAATAATAATAATAATAATAATAATAAAAATAATTATTATTATTATTAATAATAATAATAATAATAATAATAATAATAATAATAATAATAAGAAGAAGAAGAAGAAGAAGAAGAAGAAGAAGAAGAAGAAGAAGAAGAAGAAGAAGAAGAAGAAGAAGAAGAAGAACAATGATAATAATTTAATTACTCTGATCTGCATCATTAAATAAAATAATATTATGATAATGACAATAATAAATTAATTACACTGATCTGCATCATTAAATAAAATAATAATAATTGTTATTTAATTAATTAATATAAGTTTATTATTAATATTAATAACAGTAATAGTTGTGATGGTAGAAGCAGCAGAAATAATATTGGTATTAGTTGTAGAAGTTGATTTATAAATAAAAAAAATCATTTAATAAATTTATTATTAATATATTTTTTTATAATAATATAATATATTATTTAATATATTACTCATTATAATTATATTATATTAATTACACTATAAGACGGTAATACAGTTAAGTACTAAAACAATTAAATAAATAAATAAAAAATAAAAATAAAATTAAAAATCCTCCCCCTCCCCCCCAAAAAAAATGAACCAAAGTAAAGGCGAATAACATGAATGAAACAATAAAATATTGATAAGACAAAATTTGATTTATGGGATGGAAATGTAACATCTTTGAGATGAGACACTTTCTACGTGCGTTCTTAAATCTTAAGATTTATGATAATAATTTTTATGTCAGTTTATTTTGCACAAAATTGTAAATATATAAAATTTGGCAAGTGGAGTCAATACTAATACTAATACTACTACTACTACTACTAATAATAATAATAATAATAATAATAATAATAATAATAATAATAATAATAATAATAATAATAATAATAAAAATAAAAATAATAATATAATAATAATAATAAAAAATAATAATAATAATAATAAAAATAATAATAATAATAATAATAAAAATAATATTTTAATTCAATTCTCGAAATTTTTTGAGAAATTGTGCACAGACAGGTTTCCAATTTAACAGTAGGTTCTATACTACTGAATTCAATAAAAATAATAATAATAATAATAATAATAATAATAATAATAATAATAATAATAATAATAATAATAATAATAATAATAATAATAATAATAATAATAATAATAATAATAGTATTGTGGACTGTCCAATTCTCAGAAAAAGGGGGCTGTCTATTCGAGAAGGGGGTGTAAAATAAAAATACAAATGTTAAGAAAAAAAACAATTCCCACCTAGCGCAGATTTCTCAAGTGAGCACTGATGAAATTTTATTTCCCCAAACTTGTACTGGAGCGACTTCTCGCACTCAGCGAATAGACGTTTTTAGAATTTTGATACTGCAAACTGGTCATTTTTGGTTCATAATTCTTGAACTTCACGTAATTAATTAATGATTTTGTGGTGTTTAGGATTTTTTTATTATGTAAGTATGTCTGTCAGTCTTAGAACAATTTTCTTCTCTCCAATTCTTTTCTCCATTTCTTCCATTCCCTTTTTCACATCTCTCAACTCATCTATCAAATTCTCATTCTCTCTTTCCTTCTTACGCAACGCTTCTTTCAATCTCTCCACTTCCAATCTTTATTCCTCAGTAGTACCCATCACCTCCGCCAACAGTATCCCTCACCCTCCTTGAAAGAGAGCCCCACGTTGGGCGCCAAATTAAT
>SEYY01017784.1:0-17966 GCA_009176605.1 Armadillidium nasatum
TGTCAGATGTATTTGTAGACAATAAACCAAAAAATATTTTTTGTTACAAGTATAGTAGGGTAAGATAATTTATTAGTCTACTGTGCTTGTCAAGTAACAGCTTATATATATATATATATATATATATATATATATATATATATATATATATATATATATATATATATATATATATATATATATATATATATATATATATATATATATATATATATATATATATATATATATATATATATATATATATATATATATATATTATTATTCTAGGATGGCATAATTAATAGCCTTTTAGTGTTTAAAAAAGGCCAGTTAGCTTTTAATTACTTGGAGTAATTCACATTCTTAGAAATAGAATATTGATGATGGTAAGTGATTTTTATTTTTTTTATTTTTTTAAACTACAATTTATTTATTAAGATTAAATTTTTTGTTAGAAAAAATGGTAATTATGCAGCAAATATTGCCCCTATAGTATTTATAGATTGAAGAGATTATTATATTAAGATATTAAAAATAGATGTATAAACATATGAACTAGGTGGTCATCAGTAAAGATGCCTGGAGGGTAATACTTTAGTGATACAGGCCCAAATTTTTTTCTTCCCAGCTTAAGTACAAAATGAAATTATCTCTTTTTTTTTTTTGACAATTTTGTAAAAAAAAAAAAAAAAAAATGAACAAATTTTTTTTTTTTTTAAAAAAATTTTTTAAAATTAATAAAATAATTATTTTTTCAATATGATGTCTGAAGATCGTCTGCCAAAAGTGTATACACTGCGCTAATATATATATATATATATATATATATATATATATATATATATATATATATATATATATATATATATATATATATATATATATATATATATATATATATATATATATATATATATATATATATATATACATTTTTAGCTTCAAGATCTTTTAAAATCTAGTCCTAATAGCCACCTAGCCAAAATAGTCAAAGGACAGTTTTACACTTTCGGCAGAAAATCTTCTGACATATTGAAAAAATAATTTTTATTAGTTTAAATTTTTTTCTTACAAAATCATTTGCCATTCATCAATTAACTATAAAAAAAATCATATTTCCTTTTTGTAGTTAAGCTGAGAAGGAAAAATATTTGGACCTGTATCACTAAAGTATTACCATATATAGAAAAAGATATTTATTAAAATATATTAATAAAAATGGAAAATATTGCCAAACTTTATATTTTTATTAGGATGTCCTTAGTTAGGTTTTGTTAATTTTGTGTTCATAGTTTCTGTAGATAAAAAAAAAATATTTCTGCATTGCCATGAACTATGTAATTGCTATATATATATATATATATATATATATATATATATATATATATATATATATATATATATATATATATATATATATATATATATATATATATATATATATATATATATACAAAATTAAAAGATAACAATTTGGATTAAAAATATGGAAAATTTTTTATCTCTGCTTGAAGTTAGGAGTGGGCTAAACCAAATTTCAAATATAATTGTTTCCTTTTTTTTTTTTTTATTAAAATTGATTAGACCTATATATATATATATATAAATATATATATATATATATATATATATATATATATATATATATATATATATATATATATATATATATATATATATATATATATATATATATAATATTTTTATATATATTTTATATATATTTATAACATTTATTACCTATGTTCATTTTATTTGTTCTTTTCATTTCAATACCTTAAATTTATTATGTTATAAACTATAAGTACATTAAAATTATTATTATTTAGTAAATTTCGGCATTTCGGTAAGTTCAGGTTATGATAAGTCGAATTAGGTTCTGCTAAAAAGTAATAATAATAATTGTGATGTTGTCTATGTAATAGTACCTTGGCAACTTTCTTGTTTACGTTAGGCTTCTCCGATATTTTTGATTTTCGATATTTTTTAACAATAAAACTCAGAAACAATATATATATAATATATATATATATATATATATATATATATATATATATATATATATATATATATATATATATATATATATATATATTACAACCTAATTTTATAAATTTATACATCAAATTGTAATACCTAAACTGTGTTAAAATTTTGTGAGATAAATTTTCCAATAATATTGTAGAAGTTTTCTTTAACATACATTTTGAGTTTAGTTTTATTTGAAACAAACACATTGGGGTAGCACCTCCTTCATAAATACCATTATTATTATTTTTATTATTAGTATTATTATAGTAGATCTTCAAAATATTTTAATTAAGCATGAAATAGGAATGAAAATGTGTTTCCTTTATTAATAGGCCTATAAAGTATATGATAGAATTTGAAGGGAAGAGAAAATTGACTTAGAAATATGAGTTTATATATATATATATATATATATATATATATATATATATATATATATATATATATATATATATATATATATATATATATATATATATATATATATATATATATATATATATATATATATATAATATTTCAAATTTTTTACTTTCTTATTTAGTATTTAAGCATTATTACTTTGGAGTGAGATTAAAGTAGAGTGAAAGTTTTTTTATTTTATTTTAAAGTTTGCAGTGAACTTCATCAGTGAAATATAATTTGAATTCCACAAACCTGATTGAGTGTATAATTACAAAATATTGTGAGAAATTTTTAATTGAGACTTTTATGAATTTAAGTAGCCTATGTTTTAAATTATTAATTTGTTGTGTGAATTCAGAAATTTGCTTGATATGAAATAGAGAAGGAAAAAAACTTTTCCATTTTATTTTTATTATAGAATTTGTTTTCATGAAATGATAAATGTAAGTAGACAGGAGAGCTATAAAGCAAAAATTTATGTAAAATTGTTTTGTGTATTAGAAATAAAATATGTTAGGCATGGATTTATAAAAATATTCCAAACATTTATAATGCTTATGTAACAAAATATAACTTCTCCCAGTGGTAGTAACCTAAGCTAAGTTCCTAATGTATCAGTAGCTGCAAATTTAATAATAACCTATCAAAACTTAAGCCAAACCAATGCTCTTTACTTGAGCTACTATTGACAAATACTTGTACTTTGTAGCTCCAATTTAAATTTCATTAGGTTGAGAAAGCTGTGAAAATCAGAAAATTAGAAAAACAAAAGAAAGAATATTTAATAATGATGTTTTATTATTGCACGTAGGCCTTAATGAATATAAGACCTTGAAATGAGCAAGTTAAGATTATTAGCTATAACAAAAACTTAAGATTATTTTGTAATATTTCTTTTTGTTTTCATTTTACTAAATATTCTTAAGAAGAATTAGATGATTCAACTTTTTTTTTTGTAAATGGGAGATTGTCAGGTCTTATCTGCTTTTTTTTTTCTAACCCCTAAGGCAACTTTCAGGGGGGTAAATATTGCACTATTTTGTATAAATGTGATATTTTCTGGGTAATACGAACAGATAATTTTTCAGAATAAACTTGAAAATTGTTTTTTAAACCTCCTATTATTTGAATATCTTTTTTTTCTTACCATACAGCTTATGCAAATCTACATGTGATTCATGCAGACTGAATTTCAGAGATTTGGTAATGTAGCCCAACTATCCTAATGACTAAATCCATTGTGTATGTGCTTTCAACTACTTTCTAGAAGACACCTGTGGAGGATTTCAAAACTATAAGGTCAGTGTGGTAACTTAAACCTAATGATAATTCTTAATATTTCTTTTAATTTTGTAAGTGATAAATGCTTTCCACTTTCAAAAAGTACATAATATCATTGCATGTAGTTTTATCTTAAAATGAAAATTATTTTTATCTTAAAATGAAAATTAGTTTTCTCAAACGTTTTGTATAGAAAATTATATTGCACTAATTTAAGTGATAAACTTAAATTAAAATTTTTTATGTCATGAAACAATATTCATAACAATTTAAAAATCAAACAAATGAAAATTTTATTTAATTACATCTAACATTAGTCAATTGAAGGTATGCTGCACATAATGCTTTTAAAAATTATATATATATATATATATATATATATATATATATATATATATATATATATATATATATATATATATATATATATATATATATATATATATATATATATATATATATATATATATATATATATATATATATATACTGCAAAAGCCAATTTTGATGGATATTCAGTAAATCTTCCTGATGCTATTACTTCCACCTTCTTTTTCTCCAGTACCATTTTCTGTGTACACTGAGCTTGCAAAGTCTACTAAGATGTGTTTCTGACATGGTTGATCTCAACTAGATTTAAATCTTTGCAGCATAATAAATGATTCTTTATGTGTGCTCATTGTGCTGGGAAGAAAGTTATCAGTCTTTCACCCTCTTTGATAGTTCAATTTTTTTAATTGTTTTTATCTGTACAGTTTATAATAGCTTAGCTTCATTATTAAAATTACTTAAAAACATTTATATAAAGAATATGTACTGTAAGTAGAGAAGATAAAAAAGTGGTTAAAATAAAAATAAAAAATTAGTTATGTTCAGAAAGCAAGTTTCTTGCCTTTATAATATTTGATTCTGTTGGAGCTTATGAGTTGAATTTTTAAAAGGTATTAATTATTTAGGGCTCTGCCCCTGAATCCCTGAATGATGGCTAACTGCAAAAAAAAAAAAAAAAAAAAGATACTATGTCAGGGCTGTTGAGCTAGAGCCATGGAACCTCCAGGTTTTGGGTGGAGCTACAGTAAAAAAAAAAAAAAAAAAAATTTATTTTTGCTATATTATTTACATACAGTATTTGTAATTGAAAGTAAAAATGAAGGGAATCCGAAGCCGGAGCCAAAGAAGGGTTATTTTAAAATGGCTGAGTCTGAGTTAGAGTCTGAAAAATTGAACGATACTACAATAATTTCATTCTTGCAGAAATAATTTTTATACATTAGGTAATTTATTTTTCCTTTGGTTTTACAGATGCTACGGAGATACGTGTCGCAGGTTGCAAGTCAAATTACTTCATTTTAATGCCACAAATCAAGTTTCCTCAAGTAATCTGGATGAGGAAGAATAATTGTGTGGAAAAGTCATTATCACCGGTTTCATGTACAATTTCCTTTATCTTAATATATGAAAGTTTTTCGATATTGATAACTGTTTTGTTCATTTAAACTAAAATGTGTTAATAAAGTGCAAAATTGACACCACATATTAAATTTATTTTCTGGTCTAAATATCCATTGACTTTTTGTTTGTTGTATGGGCAAGTTCTCGTGCCAAGGAAATGCTGACAAATCTATTTTGAATGGGTCAATTAATTATCTTTAATCTACTTTCAAATTGACAATCTAGCAGACATCCAAACGCTTATAAGCCTACAGCTCAATCCTTTACATAAAATTTTGAAATTCTTTACTGGATCTTTTTTATATCATTCATTAAAAATTTTTACTTATAATTTAAAAAAAAAAGAAAAGAAAATTACATGGTTGAGTTGTTTACTAAATTTTAGGACTAAATAGAAGCATTGTATACTTCAATTTATAGAAATATTTGACCTGCAATGCAGTTTATACATACATAATACAAAATGTTTTTAAAAAATAGAAATAAAAAACATTCTAGACTAATGTAAAAAAGGATTCAGTGATGTTTTCAGATGCCATGGAGGAGTTAAATCATTTGCAATTGACATGGTAGCTAAAGCATTTAGTAGTTCCTGATTTACTATTTATTAGAATTTTTTTTTGAAAATATATAGTTTGGAAAATAAATATACACCTTCACAGACTGACTAGGAATTTGAAAAATAGTTGGAGGGCAGCTAAAGAACTGACAAATGTAAGATTCTTTATCAAGTATTTTTAATGGGCCACAAATACATTCTACAAATTCTTGTTTAACAAGGTTGACTATATTTTGGATGTAAAATATTCTTATCTCAGTTTTTCGTATATGTGATGATAACTCTTTCAGTTCCTTTAATCCTAAAGAACGGAACACTTTGGTGCTACTGTTTCACCTTCACGAATGTTTTTTAAATTTTTAGAATTTTGTCCTTATCCTTTGTCCGCAACCCCTATGGAGGGTAAATTGAAAAAAAAAATGAGTAAACGTACTTATAAAGTATGCGGAATGTGAAATAAACCAGTTTTTTTTTTTTTTTTTTTTTGGTAATTTTAACTCATTCCTGAATAAAATAAAAAAAAGTTCATATTGCATTTTGAAATACAAAATGTTTGTAGTAAATATTTTTTTTTTTTCGATTTTTATTCTAATGTTCGGGATACATGAAAACTTGATAGTGTTTATTTTTTATTTGTATTAACTTTTTTTTTTAAACTCTTAACTGAAACTTTCATAGGTTAATTGAAACTATATTACATTATGGTACTTATATTCTGCAAATAAAAGTCATAGCAGAAAGTAAATTTTATTTATTCCAACTATTTATTTATTTTAAAAAAAATTACTACTGTACCAAAAACTTTGGTTCTAATTAGTCGTGAATAATAATTATTCATTCACAATAACTTTCAATCTAGTTCTGAGTTTTAATATACTTATAAATAACTCTTCGCTGGAATCCAGAGTATCAAGAGCAATACCTAAGGTAAATTTCCACGAACTTCAAAGTGTGAAGAATAATAGTGAATGTTGTTAACATCAATGTAAAAAAACTAGACATAATTAATAGTGCTTTTCATGGAACCTAAATAACTAGTGAGGCAGCAGCTTATAATTCAAGCTTTTATTTCTTCACATTTGTCAAAATCATGTAGCTACTATATACTGTTAGCGATAAGACAAGAGACAAGCTTCGTCTCGTGTTCATAAGTTGCCTCATGCTAGATAAAAATCGATTCACATTTAGGACAACGGCAAAATTAGAAGCCTGTTCTAAAACATGTGGTGACCAAGGAATATTTTTACTTCTAAGCCCCTATGACTAGTCAAGGTCTTACCATTAGGCATCATTACATTTTTATGTTTGATTCCTCGTATTTACCAAAATAAGTAGTTAAACCAAAAAAATTATGTCAAACCTTTCTAATAAATTCACCAAATAAAAAAAATGTTAGGAAGCAAGTTGATTGTCTTAAAAAAGAAACACAACTCAAAATATCTATCTATTCATGATGAAGTTTAGCTTCGTGTTCTCTGAAAATTTTTAAATATTTTTAATTTGGAAAATTGGAATGTGTAATTTGGTGCAAGAATGTTTAACGAAAACCTGTTCCAGTGCAGTCCCACATTTTGCAAAAACAAAACTGCTCATGGGAATAATAGCTCTCATTTTGTATAGGGAATCTTGATGCTTAGAAAGACAAAGGACAGGCTCTTGTCCAGAAGTATAATTTAAAATTCATTTCTACACAATAATTTACGATTTCACATCTGTTTTGGTCAGAGTTTGTATTGTGGAGAGAGATATGGTAGGAGTTCCTTGAAACTATCATTTACATTAAAACAAACTTCTTACACTACGTTTAAGCTAAGCGACTCTCTCTTTAAAGGATCTCAGTTTTGTATATTTACGTTTGATTAAAGTACATACCAACTCAATATATATGTTAAAAAGTTCATGATGTTAAAGTTGAATTGAATTTTATTTTTATATGGTAGAACAGCGATACTCATAGAAACAATTTTTAACTATATATATATATATATATATATATATATATATATATATATATATATATATATATATATATATATATATATATATATATATATATATATATATATATATATATATATATATATATATATATATATATATATATATATATATATATATATATAGTAATCAAAGTGTAAAATATACAAAATAAATTGATTTACACTTTATTTATCATGAAAAACACCAAAAATAACATTACTTCAAAAGCTAGAATGATATTGTGGTTAATAATAATAAAAAAACAAAACAAATTAAGTACATGGTAAACAGTACTTGGTATTTTTTTTTTTTAATTAAATACTGAAAGTTATTAAAAAAGAAGCTATAGCCAAATAATTAAGTATTTGAATGGTATATAAAAGATAAAACAATTACTTTGAATAAATTAATTATTGTCTGTTTTGTATTTAATAATAATAATACAAACCTTACATTTAATTTCCAAATTTCTGGTTACTTTTGGACGCTTTTTCTTTTCTTTAAAATTACACTTGAAAACAAGCTACAACAAAGGCAGTAAAAATATTTATAATTATTTATATTATATGAATTGCATATCTAAACTAAATCACACTCTTTCTTAATTGAAAAAAAACTTCCTCTGAAGATGTTTCTGGTACAGAAATGAAAGACGTTTGGGAATCATTCTAAATATTCTTTATACTTCTGTTGTAGAATGTTTTCCACAAAAATTCTAATGAAACTAATTAATGTCCAAAAGTACCTTTTCAGAACTTTGGAAATTAAATGTAAGACTTTTATTAAATCAAAGGCTGATATTGAATTCCTAAATAATAATAATAATAATAATAATAATAATAATAAAATAATAATTGAGTGCCCCTTTCTTACTCCTCTGACTGTTCCAGTTATTCTTTGTTCCTTTCCTTCCTAATTGTATGTTCTTCTAATACTTTTTTCATATGTTTAATCTGTTAATTAAAAAAAATCAATTATGATAAAGTATAGGAAAAATTATAATGGGTCATTTTTTTTTTTTTTTTTTTAAAAGCAACAAAATAGAATTATAGTAGAAAAATTTATCTCTGTATGATACATTTTTGTTAAGTTAAATAGGCACACTTAAAATACTTAGCTTTAAAAGAAAAATAAAAGAGAAAGACTGATTAAAGTACAAACCTTTACAGAATCGATTATTTCTTTGTCATCTACATGTTATATATGACATATTTTGTAATAGTTTGACCTATGGTTTGTTTTTTCTAATTTGTAATTAAAGCATTTGGAAATATAAAAACAATTTTAAAAAAAAATTGTAACATAACAATAAGTTAAATAAGAATTTTCCTAAATATTTTTAATAATGATGCCCCATATAATTTACAAAGTAAAAAATGTGTGAGGTTATTTATTAGTATTAAAATTGAAAACTCAGACAACTTACTTATATATATATATATATATATATATATATATATATATATATATATATATATATATATATATATATATATATATATATATATATATATATATATATATATATATATATATATATATATATATATATATATATTTGGATCACATTACTTTTCTTTGGATCACATTACTTTTCTTTCTAAACAAGTTTCTAAAAGTTGATGTTATGAGGTGCTTTCATAATTTCTTCACTCCATTCCAGTTGCTTGCTGTTTATAGGAAGGAATATTGTTTGTCTTTCTATGGAGCATGCCTCTCTCATCTGGGGGTGGTTCCATTCATATAGCTCTCCCTGAAAGTTAATGTCTAGGGCTTTTTGTCTTATCAACTCCACTCTCACTAACTCTGTAGACCTTCTACTAATCAAATTGTTGCATCACTCTCTCTATACTATCATTATTACAGTGGGCACTGCTCTTCAGAACTCTCCTCTGTCTCATACCTCTTCAATTGAGAAGGGCTTCTGCAGCACATCTTCCTACACAGTCTCATCCTTTCTTTGTTCACTGACCCTAGACTTAATCGCTATGCTCAATCTTTCATGTACTCTACTGGTGAAATCAGAAATACACTCCCTTTATCTATTTTTTACCTAACTTTGACTTGCACACCTTCAAATGCCATGTATCATGACATGACAGCCTTTAGCTGGTCTCTGATTTTATTATTCCACCGATATATATATATATATATATATATATATATATATATATATATATATATATATATATATATATATATATATATATATATATATATATATATATATATATATATATATATATATATATATATATATATATTCTCACTACAGCTCTTAACGAAATTCTAAATAGCTACAGAATAAAATTTGAATTATACTGAAGTGACATTCAGAAATCTCAATGTATGAAAAGCCTTTTTTATTGCAAAATGATTCTAATGGACTAAAAATATTTAAAAAAAATTTGATCTATCTAAAGTTAAGAGGAAACTGTCATAAAAGGTGTAAAATTCCTTTAAATTAAAGTTTACAATAACCACAGCCTATTCAATAACCTACACTAAAAATGCTGAAAAATATCATCAAATATTAATTAACATCACTTTGCCATAGGAATATCAGTTCAGTGGGACCACACGACAAAAAATATGCTAACCCCTATATAACCTTTTAGTTCCTTAGAAAAATATATTTAAAAAAAAAAATTGTAGTTGACAAAACAATTGCATAACTGATTGCAGAAAAAAAAAATTTAATTCTCTATCTCCTGGTGAAAAAAAAAAAAAAGAGTAGATGTCTGTAACATATCGCCTAACATATCGCAATATTAAAATATGTCATTCACAAAAATATTTAAACATTTATTTAATAAAAAAAAATTAAATGTTTGTAATAAAATATTCCCCTATCTGTCTAAGATATAAATGAACTAACTCATTTTTCACACAGAACTACTTAGACAGCCAACCACGAAATGGCTTCCTTATTCACAGCCCTAGTTTGTCGGATCACAGACAATGGTCGGACTACTTCATTTATGCATTTAATTTACAGGCTTACTTTACCTTAATCTTAATGATATTAAAATATGACATTTTTAAAGGACTATATTTTTTTGGTATAAAACTTTTAAAAAACAAAACCCGCTATAAATATTTGAATTTAATGCAAATAAAACGCCAATTTTTAATGTAATCCTATGGGAAAAAATAAAAAGTTTGACTCCTATTTTGACGTCATCAAAAATTCATGACGTAAGACCCAGGCCTTCTAATTTAGAAGGCCTTGATATTTGGCATATTTAGCATTAACCAATCAGAAAACAGATAACATTTTTATTTTGATCTTTGCAACATGGACTGAAGTAAAAGTAAATAAAGTTTTAAGAATTTACAAATTAATTTAATTATGTGTTTTTAAGGCAGTGTTAACAAACTTTGGTGTTAATTAATTGATTTACTTAAATGAATGTTTAAAAAAAAAACAAAAAAAAACAATAAACTGTGTGATCATAACAAAAATTAAAATAATCCTTGGTATGATGTATATAACAAATATGAAATTCTTGCTTGTGTCAAAAATTATAATTGAAAGTAAATTTGTACAATTATATATATATATATATATATATATATATATATATATATATATATATATATATATATATATATATATATATATATATATATATATATATATATATATATATATATATATATATATGAACATAGGAAAATAGAGACAGTTAGAAGCCACAAGGGCCTATCGAGACTGTCCCAGTCCAAACAAATCACAATAATAACAATAACAATACTAGTACATGTACAAAAGATTAGGTCTATCACTTCTCTAGTTATCAGTTCATTCATGCAAAGATAAAAGCAAAACCAAGCCCAACTACACATGCAACATTCAATGAACCATCACCCACTACAAAAAAAACTGCCATTAGGCTTAGTCATAGGTTGATCTGTTGATCTAAAAATTCATATATACCCGCCAATTTGGCTTAGTCAAGTTATATTATATAATACCTAAACCATCCATAAATCTATCTAGCCCCCTTTTAAATTTCACAAGAGAATCACAGTCAACAATCTCTTCTGGCAAGTCATTCCAAAAATTAACAACTCTATTACTGAAAGAGTATTTTCTTAGATCGAGATGGCATGGCTTCTTTTTAATTTTCTTATCATGTCCTCTAGTTACTCTTCCACGGTCCAATATAAAGTATTTTTCAATCTCTGTATTACTGTCAAATGCAAATATTTTGTAAATTTGTATCATATCCCCTCTGAGAAATCTCCTTTCAACTGAGAACATTCCTAACTAATTCAACCTCTCTTCATAGCTCTTATTTTCAAAGCCAGAAATCATCCTTGTTGCTCGACGTTGTACTCCCTCCAGCATATCTATGTCTTTTCTTAAATGAGGAGCCCAAACCTGTGCACAATACTCTAATGCTGGCCTAACATATATATATATATATATATATATATATATATATATATATATATATATATATATATATATATATATATATATATATATATATATATATATATATATATATATATATATATATATATATAAAGAAAATAAACATCAGTTAGAAGTCACAAGGGCATTCAAGACTGTCCCAGTCTTGAAAGTTGCCATTCAATATGAATGGCTTCTCCCATTTTTCCAATTTTCCCCTTACAAGTGATAAACATAAATCATATTATTAGCATGCAATATGTGCAGCATACAGTTTATTAGCTAAACCGTAAAGAAACATCTAAGGTAACATGAAAATCAAAAATACCTCAAAGTTATGCCAAAACCAAGATGCACAATCCCAACTAGCTGAGTCAATCATATATTGATCCAGCTTTTTCTTAAAAAGGTTGAGAGATACTCTGAGCAGTGTCCTGCGCTTAAGCCATTTAAAAAATTAACCTCTCTGTTGCTAAAAAAATATATTTTCTTATCCAGATGATAAACTGTATTTTTTATCTTATGACCCCTTATATTCACTGAGTTCTAGTAAAAAAATGCTTACTTACATTTATATATCAACAAATGATATCATTTAGAAAATCTGGGTAATAATTTGATTTGGCACAAACCTCTCTATTTTTCACTATATGAAAATATGAAGTCAAAATATGTTTAAATGAAGTTTCATTCGTGGTAATTCAACTTTTTTGGGGCAGCCAACCTGAAAAATTCAAATATAACAAAATGAATATTTAACTTTCTACAGGTAAATTGTCATTTTGACAAAAATAATATGCTGAAAAATTTGCATAAAGTTTGCTCCCATACATGTCTTTGATTTTTGTCAAGTATTTCAGTACAAACACGTTTCTTTTCTTCAAATTATGTTCTAGATGATCTATATTATTAGTTTTATCCATTTATATTAATAAAAAGCACCACTGAACAGCCATTTTCAAATATTGTGCAATGGTTAGTTTAACCCCCTGTTTCATTTTTTTGTATTCAATTTTCAAAATTTTGTGAAAAATAATTTGCATATTTCCATATATTTTTTCAAATAAATATATTCAGAAAAGTTCAATTTCTCAACAACAAAAAAAAAATTAAAGTTATATCATTTATTCCCGACTTTTCACATCTCTCGGAAAGTTGAAACTTTGGTTATTTTTACCATATATATATATATATATATATATATATATATATATATATATATATATATATATATATATATATATATATATATATATATATATATATATATATATATATATATATATATATTAGGGATGGAGCAATACCAAAATTTTTACTGATACCAAGACTTCCAAATTCACTGATACTGATACCTAAAAAGTCACTGGTACCGATACCTAAGAATATGCTGATACCGATACCGATACTTTTCTCAATCCCTATACCAAAATTTTTACTGATTCTGATACCAAGACTTCCAATTTTCACTGATACTGATAGCTAAAAATATGCCGATACTTGCCGATACCGATATCGATAATTCACTCCATCCCTAATATATATATATATATATATATATATATATATATATATATATATATATATATATATATATATATATATATATATATATATATATATATATATATATATGAACCGACCGGGGGGCCCCGGCCCCGGCCAAAAATCAGGGAAAACCGGGGTTGCCGGCCGGGGTTAAAATGGCAAATTAAACTTAAAATTTTGTTTTTTTTTAATTTTCAGCCGATTCTGCTGAAACTTTCAGTTATATAGATTTTTTACCGGTAAGAAAAGTCCATTTCTAGCGTTTTTCCGAGTCTATTACGGTTAAAAGTTTTTTTTTTTTTTTTTTTTTTTTTGTTTGAAATTTTACCCTTTTTTAATTGAATGGCGGTGCCAAACCACTTTTTAGAATGAGCTGAAAATTGGACTATTTATTCAAAATTAAATGGGATACAAAAGTCTCTAATAGACTTTTGTTCCCAGAGTTATAGGAAAAATGTTATAAGCCAAAAACTGACCAACTATAGAAAAAAAATTTTTTTTTTTTTAAAAAAATCCACCTTTTCAGACAAAATTTTTTTTTTTTAAAAAAAATACAACTATGACATTTCCTATTTTTGGTGTGTATAGAGGAGGGGTGGGGCTACAAATTCCTCTATGTACTTTATTCGATGACATTCGTTGGTTTTGAGATATAGCCTTCAAAAAGGTCCATTTTTGGCCAAATTTCAAAAATTCCCAAAGTTTGAGAGGCTATATCTCGCTTCAAACAAAGAGCATTTAAATATGCACTAAATAAATATTGTTGCCCTGCCCTCTTCTAAACAATATTCACAAATAAAAAAAAATAGTAGGTAGCGTTTTTTATAAAATAATTTTTTCCTCCAGAAGGGTACGATTTTTGCAAATTTTTTTTCAAGTGCTTATATAACTTTTTTCTAGACGTGATATCAAAAACCTATTCCCACCAATGCAAGAAATTGGGGCAAAGGTATTCAGCTAAATTTTCAGCTCATGTGGACCAGTGGTTTGATCCAGTTATTCATTTTTTTTCAACTTTGGGTCCAAATAAGTTTCAAACCGTTATAGACTCAAAAAAATGCTCGAAATCAACTCAGAACTTCGTGAAAAAATTCACATACTTTGAAAATTTCAGCTCAATCAGTCAAATAATTAAAAAAAAAATTTCAAACAAAATATAAGAAAATTAAGATTTTTTTCTTTTCTGTTTCTTTTGACCGCTCCTTTTCTGCTAGTGAATGTTCATCTTTGTGTTTTGATTTTAGATACTCCAAAAAGATTTGGTTGAAATTTTTTTTACTTGTAGCACCCGGAGGTTCTCTTCTAATTTTCTGACTGCAGATGTTAACATTTAGCTATTTCGAGCCTATCCTGAAACATTGTAAAGTATTCAAATACTGCAGAAGCTGATCTTTTAGCCATATTGACTGAAAGTATAAACAAAATAATAATTTTTAAATAATGCAGCTAAATGATACAAGTTTGATACATGGCAATAAAATAACAATGATATGTATAAATACAGGTTAAATTGATAATTTTATATCTTACATTTTTTTCAAACTTTACCTTAGGGTCTTACTTAAGTAAACCTGTTGAATCACTATTATGAATTAGAATATTTTTTTTTTTAATTTTTGTACTTTTTTTAAACTTTAACTATACAAAACTGTAATTTTTTTTTTTTTTTTTGGAGAAAATGCATATAATCATTAATTTAAGTGAATGTTGCCTATTCTACTCCTTCCTTACAATTAAATAAACCTTATATCTAATTTTCTTAACCTTAAATTTCAGTGCTTTTGACCTCTTTACAAATTTTAGGAAACCCCGGCCAGAACCCCGGCCCCGGCCCCGGCCAAATTCCAACCCCGGTCGGTCCCTATATATATATATATATATATATATATATATATATATATATATATATATATATATATATATATATATATATATATATATATATATATATATATATATATATATATGTATGTGTGTGTGTGTGTGTGTGTGTGTGTGATGTGTGTGTGTGTGTGTGTGTGTGTGTGTGTGTGTGTGTGTGTGTGTGTGTGTGTGTGTGTGTGTGTGTGTGTGTGTGTGTGTGTGTGTGTGTGTTGTGTGTGTGTGTGTGTGTGTGTGTGTGTGTGTGTGTGTGTGTGTGTGTGTGTGTGTGTGTGTGTGTGTGTGTGTGTGTGTGTGTGTGTGTGTGTGTGTGTGTGTGTGTGTGTGTGTGTGTGTGTGTGTGTGTGTGTGTGTGTGTGTGTGTGTGTGTGTGTGTGTGTGTGTGTGTGTGTGTGTGTGTGTGTGTGTGTGTGTGTGTGTGTGTGTGTGTGTGTGTGTGTGTGTGTGTGTGTGTGTGTGTGTGTGTGTGTGTGTGTGTGTGTGTGTGTGTGTGTGTGTGTGTGTGTGTGTGTGTGTGTGTGTGTGTGTGTGTGTGTGTGTGTGTGTGTGTGTGTGTGTGTGTGTGTGTGTGTGTGTGTGTGTGTGTGTGTGTGTGTGTGTGTGTGTGTGTGTGTGTGTGTGTGTGTGTGTGTGTGTGTGTGTGTGTGTGTGTGTGTGTGTGTGTGTGTGTGTGTGTGTGTGTGTGTGTGTGTGTGTGTGTGTGTGTGTGTGTGTGTGTGTGTGTGTGTGTGTGTGTGTGTGTGTGTGTGTGTGTGTGTGTGTGTGTGTGTGTGTGTGTGTGTGTGTGTGTGTGTGTGTGTGTGTGTGTGTGTGTGTGTGTGTGTGTGTGTGTGTGTGTGTGTGTGTGTGTGTGTGTGTGTGTGTGTGTGTGTGTGGTGTGTGTGTGTGTGTGTGTGTGTGTGTGTGTGTGTGTGTGTGTGTGTGGTGTGTGTGTGTGTGTGTGTGTGTGTGTGTGTGTTGTGTGTGTGTGTGTGTGTGTGTGTGTGTGTGTGTGTGTGTGTGTGTGTGTGTGTGTGTGTGTGTGTGTGTGTGTGTGTGTGTGTAACCAATGTTTTAAACCAAAAAAAAAAAAAAAAAAACCATGTTTTTTTGGTTTAAACCAATTTTTTTGTTAATGAATTTATATACAAGCTATATAAATACGATATATATATATATATATATATATATATATATATATATATATATATATATATATATATATATATATATATATATATATATATAATATATATATATATATATATATATATTTTATATTCCCTCACCTTTCCCACTCTCGTGGGGTGTGCCCGTCACAGTTCGCTCACACCCCACATCCACACTCTATCTCCCTTCCCCCTCACCATGCCCTCCATCTCACTCTGTCCTCCGTGACTCTCCTACCTTCGTCCACATTCAAACCTCCCCCCCCCCTAATATCTCCCCTACCCTTCCCCCTTCCTCCCTCTACCTCGGATCTCATCACTCTACCCACCATCCTATTCTCATCCATTACACATATGCCCAAACAATCTAATACACCCTCTTCCACTCTGCCCACTATTTCCCTCTTCCATCCACACATCTCTCTTATTCTTTCATTCCTGATTCTATCTACCCTCCTTAGCCCACACATAGCCCTCAATCCTTTCATTTCAAAAACTTCTAATCTTTTCCTAATCTGAGCATTCATCACCCATAAATTGCAGATGGCAGACTCATACTCTCAAACATTCTTACCTTTATTTCCTTTGATATTCTCCCCTTCTTCCATACTTCCCTCAGTCCCCCATCACTCTCATTCCTTCAATCACTCTATTCTTATTTCCCCATCCATTTCCCCTTTCCCTCCACTAGCATTCCCAGATATTTAAACTCTTCTACCTCCTCAAATTTCTCTCCCCCACCTTGACACCCCCCATTCCTCCCCTCTTATTGCCTCAACCCTGCTCCCAATCCTCATCACTTTACCTTTGATGAGTTTACCCTTAATCCCTTAGACACACATTCCCTCACAAAATCTTTCACCAACATTCTCATCTTATCCCCAGATTCTGCAACTAAGACCGCATCATCCGCAAACAACAAGACATTTACCTCCCATTTCCCCTCTCTACTTCTCAACCTAATACCTTTCCCTTCACTCTTCATCCCCCTAACAACACCATCCATTAGCACATTAAACAACCACGGAGACATAACAAATCCCTGCCTCAGTCCAACTCCCACGTTAAACCATTCAGTCAGTCCCTCCTCACCCTCACTCTACAGTTCTCATAAAATGATTTAATTCCATTCAATAATCTACCTCTCACTCCCCCTTCCTTTAGAACCTCAAACAATTTCCTCCTACAAACTCTATCATGCGCTTTTCCAAATCCATAAAGCATACATACCCAACTCTATCTTTCTCACTCAAATACTTGCAGAAAGCCTCCTTTT
>SEYY01017786.1:2500-5000 GCA_009176605.1 Armadillidium nasatum
AAGTTTAGAAATCAAAGCTTTGTGCAAGAGCAGTGTCTGTTGTAATAGCGATAGCATAGAGTAGTATAGAGAGAGTGACACAACAATTCGACGGGCAGAGAGATTGGAGAGAGTTGGTAAGAGCAGGACATATCGAGGGCTTTCGATATGTCTAGTGCCACAGCAAAAGATTCACTGAAATGGCGAAAATCGGAGGACTAAGAGTCAGAGAGAAGGGAAAGAAGATCACCAGTAGAGCGTTTCTTATGAAAGCCATACTGGCAATCAGAGATAAGATTAGAATTGAAATGTTACCGAATCTTCTTGTTAAGGAAAGATTCGAAAACTTTAAAGAGAACGGAGGTCAAATAAATTAGGCGATAGCTGGAGGGTTGAGAGGGATCCCCTTCTTCGGCACTGGCTGAATGAGCGCACGTTTCCAGCAAGAAGGGAAGGTCGAAGTAGAAAGACATAGACGAAATAGTTTACTAAGGAAGGGTACTAGCTCTGAAGCACAAGTTTTGAGAACCACAGGAGGAATACCATCAGGACCGTACACCTTCTTATTATTAAGCTCTGAGAGAGCAGAAATGACGTCTTTAGAAGAAATTCTAATTTTAGGCGTAAATGAGTTGGAGGGGGTTGAAGGAGGAGGAATAGCTCCGGAATCGTCTAATTTTGAATTAGAGTAAAAATTTTGTGCGAAGAGTTCAGCTTTAGAAGAAGGTAAAACAGCAGTCGCGCCGTCGGAAGATACTAAAGGAGGGAAAGAGGAAGAAGCAAAGCTTAAGTTGACATTTTTTTGCAAAATGCCAGAAAGAGCGTAAGGGAGAGGAACCAGAAAGATTATTACATTTTCTACTGAGAATAGAGTTGTTAGTGTTACGAAGGGTAGATTTTGCACGATTCCGGGATGAAATACAAGTTGCGTGAGTTTCTGGAGTTTGAAGACGGCGGTAATCCCATAAGGCATCATACCTTCGGTGGATAGAACGAGGACAACAGAGTTAAACCAAGGTTTGTTGGGTTTAGTAGAGGGGAAAGAAAACGGAATGTACGCCTCCATACCAGAGAGAATCACCTCGGTAATGCGTTCTGGATACTCCGAGGGACCCGTTCAACGGAAACAATAATCATTCCACGGGAAATCAAAGAAGTACGACCGCAAGTCCGACCACCTTGCGGAACCAAAGTGCCCCAAATGTTTCCTTTCAACATAAAGGGGTCTTTCCTGCGGAAGACTTGAAGAAATAGAAGAGGATAAGAGATAAGAAGGCGATCAGATGAACTCAGAGGAAGAAGAGTTTAACAGTATAAAGAGAAGAATTAGATGTTAGAAAAAGGCCTAGTATCTGGGTTCATATCCAAGACGATCAGGGATACGAGTAGGGGCTGCACCAACTGCTCAGAGTCGTTTTGGATAGCGAAATGGAAGGCACCTTCACCGGCTGTATCATGAGAACTAGAAGATAGCCATTGACGGTGGTGAGCATTGAATCACCAAATTTGATGCTTTCAGAGGAGCGAGAAGAAGAGAGAATGTGCTCTATTTTGGAGTTTAAATAGTCGAAGAATTTAGGATAGTCAGTAGAATTAGGAGATAAATAAACAGAACATATGAATTTTGTCGTAGAGTGACAAGAGAGCCTATGCCACAAGGTTGAAGATTCGGAAGACTCCAAATTAGAGACAAGAGAACAAACAACATAGTTGAGCACGTATGCCCAGCATCCGCCTTTTCCTGAAAATTGAGAATAGAGACAGAAGGAGGAAACAGAATAGGGTTTGCTATCATAAAGCTCAGACATCTGAGTTCCAATCAATAATAAGAGGTGAGGTCTAGAAGATGAAGAAAGGTGATGTTCAGCAAAGTGGAAATTGGAATGAAGACCGCAAATGTTGCAGAAATTAATGAAAAAAACAGACCGTTCATCCGAAATTGCCGGCTGCAAATTCCTGGTGGCACCAACCCCATCACCGGAGGATTCTACCAACTCCCAAGTGGTGATGGGGGAAGAAGGTAGATGAGGGACCATCTTTGGAATCCACCCCTCTTGGATTTCTCCGAGGCTACTTGATGTCGACGCCATAATTATTTAATTCCTTTTTAAGGGATGTTGACTGTAATCGTGTTTATTGTGTGTAAAAGGAGAGCCTACTCCATGTAGAAGAAAGTGTAGATGAGCGCGAAAAAAAAAAAAAAAAATATATATATATATATATATATATATATATATATATATATATATATATATATATATATATATATATATATATATATATATATATATATATATATATATATATATATATATATATATATATATATATATATATATATATATATATATATATATATATATATATATATAATATATATATATATATATATATATATATATATATATATATTATATATATATATATATATATATATATTATATATATATATATATATATATATATATATATATATATATATACTGAAATAATATTAATGTGAATTCATTTCCATCAAATT
>SEYY01017786.1:7500-15000 GCA_009176605.1 Armadillidium nasatum
TTTATCCTTTCATGATAATATACAGGTTTTAATTCATGTATTCATGTATGAATAAAATGTATAAATGTGATTGCTTTTTAGCATCAGATAAATTTTTGTGAATTCAAATTATTTCACGGAAACATCTTTCGTGTGGATATATATGATTTTTGCTGAATATTCTTCTTGAAATATTCAATATATTCAAAATATTCTTTTTGTATGCATTTAATTCGATTTCAATCCTAATGATAAATCTCTGCCTGATTATTGTCGCTGGAAGCTAAATCAAGTTAAATTTAACTAAGGCTTCGTATGGTGATTTCAACGTTGAAAACCTGTATTTAAAACCCATGTATATAGTCTCTCATTAAGAGCAATGGAGAACTAGATTCTTAAAACTAATTCTGTGATTTCATTCTCTATTTCTTTTGTAAAATTACTCGTGATTTAAAATACCTTGGAATTATTTTTTTTATTTTTTTTTATTTTTTGAAAAAATTATTCATATTTAAGTGGCAAAATGCCATATATTTAAAAAAAAAAAGAGATACTTAATATATTGTATATATATATATATATATATATATATATATATATATATATATATATATATATATATATATATATATATATATATATATATATATATATATATATATATATATATATATATATGATAATAGGAAATTAAAACTGATTCTTATCAAAAAAAATTAAAATATGAGAATCTAAAATAAAATAAAATAAATAAACAAAATGTAAATTTATTTTTGATTTTAAATCAAAAATAAAAAAGTAAAGAACATAACTTTTGTTTAGCCATTAAATATTATTATTATTGCTATTATTATTATTATTATTATTATTATTATTATTATTATTATTATTATTATTATTATTATTATTATTATTATTATTATTATTATTATTATTATTATTATTATTATTATTATTATTATTATTATTATTATTACCTGAGTTTTCACTTAAAATAATTTCCACAATTCCAAAATACAAATTTTTGAGTTTCCTTTTTTTCTTAATTAAAGGAAAATTTGTTTCAATTCTTAGAATTTCTTTAGAATTTTTCGTTAGTAGTAGGGTACCCATACTGTCTCCCCAGAAAAACCTAACGGTCTTATTTTTGCAATTGCTTGCGATGTTGCGTTCTTAGGAACCTTCCTGGCTTTTTTGTCGGTTCACGGACCCTTGTCCCTCCCCTGCCCTTCTATTTATCCCGATTTCCACCGGATTGTACAGCTAAAAAAGGGTCAGGAAAGAGAATGAGGTGAACGTAGCAATTCTGCAAACTCAAGTAACTTTCTGATACCTATTTTTGGGAGTTCACAGGGTTCCCCAGGGTCCCCTTCCCTTGACATGAGGTCAATTTCGATGGTTCGAACATCCCAAAACGGTGTCAGGAAAGAGCTTGGGAGAAAGCGAGCGGAGTGATTTGCAATTGTAAATCAATATACCGTTAATCTTTTCTGGGGTAACAATATGGGTACCCTACTACTTGCGTTCAAATTAAATTGGAATTCGCTCATTCTCCAACATCTTTAATTAATTGAAGATAAGAAGAATAATGTGTTTATCAACAATTTTGTTGTTAAATTTATATTTCCTTCAAAGAGGCCATTTGAGTTACTCCTAAAATTATGTGGTTATTTCCCTAATCAAGATTTTGTAAGTAGATTTTCACTGTCTATAAGATCAAGTGAAAATTTTAGAACTATTTTAATATTTCTAAGGTGTGGAAAAGGTAGAGAGCTAAGAAACCTAGAAACAAGACACCCTTCCTAAAGAATGGTAGGAAGTTTAGAAACGTAGATAGTAGGTAATTATCCTTAAGAGGCACAGAAAGTTCAGAAACTTTCTAGACTGAAGTTACCCTTCCTAAAGAAAGGTAGAAAGTTTTGAAACCACCTAGATTTCTAGACAGAAAGTACACATCCTATGAAGGATTAGAAAGTATAGAAACTATCCATCTCCAAAAAGGCACCCATCCTATGGATGGTCAAAAAGTTTAGAAACCTCCTACATAGAAAGTGCCCATTCTAAAAGAGTGTATATACAGTTTAGAAAAAAAAAACCTAGATCAAAATTACCCACCCCAAATCAACACCTTCACCTCAAATATCACCCATAAGGCGTGAATGAATCTTCAACTTCCAATAATATTAATTCGTACACGACTAGCGAGTCAAGATGAGTCAGAACGTGACTGTGTTGCCTTTTTCTCTTTATTTATGAGGCAAGGTTATAAATATTCATACGTAATTCAATTCTTCATGTCCTAGTTAGGCAATGTTATTTAATTAGCGCTGTGCTGCAATAGTAATAATAATAATAATAATAATAATAATAATAATAATAATAATAATAATAATAATAATAATAATTATAATAATATAATAATAATAATAATAATAATAATAATAATAATAATAATAATAATAATAATAATAATAATAATAATAATAATAATAATAATAATAATAATGTTAATAATAATATCAATATTAATAATAATAATAATATCATAATAGTGATAAAAATAAAAATAATAATAATAATAATAATAATAATAATAATAATAATAATAATAATAATAATAATAATAATAATAATGATAAAAATCACAGTTACTTTAAACTTTCAATTGCCTTCATATAAATTGAACGTTTATTAACGACAAATAAATTATAACATTAAGATTATAATATTAAACGAAGCTCAACAGTAGTAAAATCTGGCAACCTAAGCCAAAACGGGATTTTGATTTGCAAAGCAAATCACTCCGCTCAAATTGACCTCACGCTCTTTCCTGACACCATTTTGGGGGGTTCAACCCATTGAAATTGGCCTCAAGTCTGGGGAAGGGGACCCCGCGGGGGCCCCGTGAACCCCCCAAAATGATATTAGGAAGTTGCCTGAGCTTGCAAAATAGCTGCGTTCCCCTCACTCTTTCCTGATCATTTTCTTTGCTGTTCATTCTTGCTGAAATTTTTCGAATCTGGGGGGGCTGGGGTTCGCGTGGGTCCGTGAACCGTCAAAGGAAATGTCAGGAAGACCCCTGAGAATGCAGGATTGCACTCAAATGCAGAAAAGACCGTTAGGGACAGGTTGTCAGATTTTTCGAAAAGTAGCTAAATCTGGCACCCTCTGAAAGTGCCCCTATACTACTCTCAACCTTGCAGACGTTACTATTTAGTTACCAATACGCAAGAATGTGAATTGTCTGAAGACTCCTCAACTTCCTATTGATATCTGGGGATAGCATAGACCTATTCTTTGTGCATGTATTAGTATTAGAATTATTATTATTTGTTTTGTCTGGGATAGCCTCGCAAATCAAAATCCCGTTTTGGCTTAGGTTGCCAGATTTTTCGAAAAGTAGCTAAATCTGGCACCACTACTCCCGTGTGGCTTCTAACTGCCTCTAAATGTCTTTGTTGCATGTATTAGTATTAGAATTATTATTATTTGTTTCGACTGAGACAGTCTCGATAGGAATGTGTGGCTTCTAACTGTCTCTATTTTTCTTATTTTCTTATTAGCAGATATATTGTCGTAATAAGAATAAGAAAATAACTGCATAATTTGTTATTAAATTTATATGTTGATGATAAGTATAATAAATTATTTAGATAAATTTAGATAAATTTTTACATTTATTTAGTTAATAAGATTGTTAGGTAAGATAACTGAATTAGGCAACTAGTTAGACATTAGTTATCTAACTAGTTATTTATTCACTGAGCTATTTAGTTAGTAGTTGAATTGATTATTTTGATATTTAACTTTTTTTTTTTTTTTAAATCCTAAAGAATTATGTAAGACTTTTTTTCTTCACTTTATTTTTTTTTTAATTTTTTTATTTTTTTTTTACCCTCTTAATGAATAGGGTCTTCACCTAAGATAGACTCATATATATATATATATATATATATATATATATATATATATATATATATATATATATATATATATATATATATATATATATATATATATATATATATATATATATATATATATATATATATATATATATATATATATATCATAGCTGGACCTGATGAGGACCCTGTGTTCCGGGGCTGAAACGTTGTCAGAAACGTTTAAAGTTGTTTTAATGTTTTACTTATATAAATAAGCACGTTATTTTTAGGGTTTTCTGAATTATATATATATATATATATATATATATATATATATATATATATATATATATATATATATATATATATATATATATATATATATATATATATATATATATATATATATATATATATATATATATATATATATATATATATATATATATATATATATATATATATATATATATATATATATATATATATATATATATATATATATATATATATATATATATTATATATATATATATATATATATATATATATATATATATATATATATATATATATATATATATATATATATATATATATATATATATATATATATATATATATATATATATATATATATATATATATATATATAATATATATTATATATATATAATATATATATAAATAATATATATAAAAAATAAAAGGAAAAAAGTTTAAAAAATAAATTCGTCATTAGGATTCTTAACTTATATACTCTGAAGGCCATCAGTCTCTTCTCTCTATTATATATATATATATATATATATATATATATATATATATATATATATATATATATATATATATATATATATATATATATATATATATATATATATATATATATATATATATATATATATATATATATATCATACTGATCACATTATTCGAGGAGGGGGTGTTAAAATAATAGAAGAATTCAAACACCTACAAGTTTCACTTAATGCGAATTTCGTAGGGTAGTGCAGATTCCGAGTTTAAAGCAACTGAGATTAAATTCGGCAGGAAACACAGAAGATGGAAGAGAATTCCACAAAACAGAGATGGCTAGGTAAAGAAGACACCAAAGGGGACAAGAGTAAAGTCGTCTATATATACAAAAAATTCTTGTACAGACATTGAACCCCAAGTGCTACGAGGACGTCGTAAAAGTGCAGATGTACCAGTCGTCAGTTTCCTAGAGAATTATTGCTGTATTACCTGTAGAAAAGAAACAAAGCAGCAACATCACATTACAGAAAATTAAGGGTCATGTTAATGGAAAGAAAGAAACAGTTTATGTCATTTGACCTTTGACTCGACCCTATCCAAAAGACGGGTAAAAACTGAGACTCCAGATATGAAAACAGTACTCCATACAAGGGTGGATGTGGTCCTTGTATAACTTCGAGGAAGGAAAAAAACTCGCAGCCCAAATAAAACTCTCAGCTTCTTTGAGGCTACTGACAGGAAAGGAAGAGGAAGAGGAAGTCGCCCCATGATCAACAACAACCAAAATGGAATGAATGACTAGAAAGAAAGTTAGATGCTATATATATATATATATATATATATATATATATATATATATATATATATATATATATATATATATATATATATATATATATATATATATATATATTTAACCACCTCTGAGCAAAAGGTGCTTAAAAGTAAGAAAAAAAACTACAGGGTATAGACCACGATATGTTTAATATGGTTCATACATGACGAGAGGTACATTATACTCACATGTAAGTACAGAAGGGTATGGGAATGTCCCTTTATAAACTATACATGGGGACATAGATGCATGGAGAAAAGCGAGCATGACCCTGTAGGTACATGTGTTGTCCATAGGATGTGTTGATGGTACCTCAGTACCGTGCATGACCACCTCTCAGCGTAATGACGTCGTTCCATGCTGGATATAAAGATCTTCTCTGGTAAAAGGAAAGTTTCAAGTTGAAGCTTCAGTAGGTATATATATATATATATATATATATATATATATATATATATATATATATATATATATATATATATATATATATATATATATATATATATATATATATATATATATATATATATATATATATATATGTATATATATATACGCGTTTTATTTCCTGTCTCTAGTGACACTTTCCCATCATTCATTGATGCTAAATTTAGCATTTGAATAAGAAATAAAAATTAAGGGATTTTAGAACAAAAATAAAAATATATAAAATGTTATTTGAAGAGACCAAAATTCATATTTCTATTATTCAATAGAATACTCAAAAGTAGGAACAGAAATAAAAAATAAAAAATTTTTTAAATGGCAAATATATATAAATATATCATCATCACCTCCCGGAAGCAACCTTCATCTTTTCGGAAAGAACTAACCTATTCCACTATCTGAGTTTCAAACCCTACTTTTGTCTTTGACGAAGATTTTGCTCCTTAGCAAGAAAATTGAAGGACTATGGGGATAAGAAGGGCTATAAAGATTAGTAGGATTGTTTGGAGTTCACGGTAACAACTCAGTGGGTTAAGTCTGTTTTCTCTGACTTAAGGATCAAGGTTCTCCCCTCGCTCTCGCTAGTGTACTGCAAAATATACTAGTCGAGGGTGTAAAAAAAAAAAAAGGAAAAGAAGAAGTTTTAGCAGGGGTTTGTTATCGAAAGGTGAATGCTAGATCCTAATCTCAAAATTAGTAAATTTTGTGTATTAAAATCGAAATGAAAGAACTTCCCGTAATCGAACGGAATGTTTGAAAGACGCTTGTTTATAAAATATCGAATATTTATTTAAATAAGATGCGGAATCGATATCGGAGTCCGATTAAATTACACTAGTCATTAAAGGCCAGTTACTCTTGAGAAGGAAAACCTCTTAATTGAATTATGATTGCAGCACGAAGGAAATGTGTCTTCTACACTATCGTAGATTTATGGTCTATTTATCTCTGGTTTTCGCGTACACGAGGGTTCGGTTTTGTGATTTGTCCATTTCATTGTACAGAATGTGAAGATTTGTAATTTAGTGAAGAAAACACATCGGTTATTTTAAAGGTCATTAAAAATGTTCACTTGATGTGTGGCTAATAGAGTAGTACCATTAATTGCATAACGTTAAAACAAAGTCAATACAATTAAAGGTATATATCTTTATATATATATATATATATATATATATATATATATATATATATATAATATATATATATATATATATATATATATATATATATATATATATATATATATATCCTGTGTGTGTAAGTGTGTGTGTGTGGTGTGTGTGTGTGTGTGTGTGTGTGTGTATGTGTGTGTGCATTGATTTAATAAATATGACAAAAAGCATTGACGAAGAGATTTGTTGCTCCCTGTAAATAATTTCTCAATTCAAAATTAAAATTATTAATGAGTATTAAATAATTATTATGAATATTAATAGGAGAAAAAATTGCGCAATTTCCTCTATTTTAAAAACTCTGATTCAGTTTTGTAGAAAATATTTTTAGATCCGGAAAAACTCTCAGTCTTCCTTCTATTTTTCTTTGTTTATATATATATATATATATATATATATATATATATATATATATTAT